>JAYMFT010290367.1:0-10372 GCA_038088735.1 Panulirus argus | reverse complement strand
TGGGAAGGCTTAAAATAGGGCTTCGGCTGCCTGTGCCGTCTCAGTTAACATAAGAAAAGCACTGTAAGCATTTTTAAGGAAGTCAAGTGTCAACTATGAAGCCCCAGTCATCATCTGCACTTGCGCTATTCGTTCCTCCACCATTATGGTAACAATCGCGTAACGCACGTAAAGCCTAAAGCAACACAAGTTACGCTCAACATACGGTATTGACTCTGATGTAGTGACCCTATCTGTTGACACCCATGAAATTCAACAAGGTACACATACAGCTACTGCCTAACGCAGGAGGAGGAGGGGGTGAAGGTATAAATGCCAAGCCTTCTACTTACTGGATCAGCAGCCGCTTTCTGGCCACATAGACACTAGACCCTTGCAGCGTCAGGTCAAGCCACCTCAACACTCTACGAAATGCACCACTACCCACCAGAAATCCAGTCTTGAATCTCTGATATATACCAGTCCAGATCATCCACTTATCGTACAAACACCTGGTGAATGTCTGCGCAACTGTCCAAGTTAAAAGCATGTTTTCTGGGGCTATTTTCTTGTATATTTCGAAATTATTTATTCACGTTACCAAATAAGTGTAAAGATGTAAATGTGCCTGAATATATTATTCTAATTTCAAGTAAGACAACCATGGCAGGATGTGTGTGTGTGTGTGTGTGTGTGTGTGTGTGTGTGAATCCTGTTTGTGTGTTTACTATTTGTATGTTACAGGAGAGTTTTACACTTGTGTTGCCCCGTCTATTAACCTTGTCCATATGTCCCATGTCTTATTCGTATGCTTGTAAGCACAGGCATACCTCCGCAACATAAGCCAGGTACACATTTATCGACCAGCCCCAAGGAGGAGATGAACACCTGGGTTGGGTGTGAACCGTTTACCGCGCCCAGGATTCGAACCCGGGCGGGCCGATGCGTGATTTATAGTCAGCGACACTAACCACTTCACAACGAAAACCTGTGAGCGTGTGTGTGTGTGTGTGTGTGTGTGTGTGTGATCTGGGAAGATTGGTGGTGTGACATCTAAGAAGAGCGTGCCCTCAGGCCAGGTGGTCCCCCGGTACATGCCGCACTCACCTAGTGTTACCATAAAACAACCTACAATAAACACAGTTCAAAAGACCTTTCTTCCAACACAAACATTCTCGAAAAAAAAACAATGATACGTTGCTGTCTGTATTCCTTTGTATTCCTCTGCATTTGTAGTCTTTGTCTTGGTCTGGTGTGGAAGTTATAAGTAATGCCCTCAAATAATTTCCGAATTTACCTCAAAATGAATCATCATATGAGGCATGACTTGAAAAAGTAGTTCCGCAGAGAAAGAAAAATGTTGGTTTAAATCATCGACTTCAGTGGTTGTGGTCATGTACCGCAGACGGGTGTGTGGCAGTGGTGTGGTGTACCCGGGCACCACACACTGGCAGCCATCACGCTTGCCCTACCACAGTGGTAATGTGTGACCTGACCTAAACCTGACAGATGACCTGACCTACGACTGACATGAGGCCTGACCTCTCACCCTCCACGGACAGATGAACTGACATTAAACTAACCTGCCACTGACAGGTGACATGAACGCCGACTGACAAACGACCTGACCTTCCAGTGACACGAGACCTGATCTCCCACTGACTGACTGACTGATTTCTGCCGGTATCAGAAGCTAGTTTACTGTGCTCCCCGTACTCATCCTGTGAGCGGTAGCGCAAAAGCATTACTGGGGTCACAGAGGGTCTTAAGTCAGACCCCAGTGGGTTGAGATTACAATTTTTTTTTCAATTGATTCATTAAGCTTCATTATATATTCTTTCATACGATAAGTTCTACCTACTAGATGCAAAAAGTGGATTCGAACTTAAAATTTCAGGTATCTTGTCATCAACATTCTAAGACATAGTGTTCTAGTTTGTGTCCAAATCTTTGACCACAAACTTTACAATTTACACGATTAAAATCTCCAGATAGGCCAAAGCGCCAGTCGTACCTATAGCCTAGAATTAATCTAGCAGTTACATCATGTAATCTGCTGATCTTATTACTTTCTCCATTTACATGTTTTACTTTTCACATTTCACTGTGATGGAAAATGTTTCTACTTGTGCTTATCTAAACTCGCCTTCGTGTTTCAAAGAGGTTTGTTAGACACGTGACGTCACCTAACCACAAAGAGGTTTGTGAAACAGGAGACCTAACCTATCACTGGCAGCGGATCTTTCCTCCCACTGACAACTGACCTGACCTCTCCTCTGATAGGTGGCCTGACCTACTACAGACAGGGGATCTGACAGATGACCTCACCAATGACAAGGAACGTGAACACCGACTGAGAGGCTAGAGGAGAGAGGGCCGTGGTGGAGTCTTGAGATGGCTGGTGTTGAGGACAGCGCGTGAGGTCAACCCTCGTCCGAGGATCACTACCTCCCTCCTAACCACCTCCATCCACTCTACCGCACGTCCATACCCGCCCCATCAGTACACCTGGTCATCAGAGCATGTATATACCTGTCCACAGCCGTACCTGGTCACTAGACCAGGTCACCAGAGTATTTATATACCTGCCCCATCAGTACACCTGGTCATCCTCAGATCAACGGCACCACCACACTCTACTCCAACACCAGCACCATCTCTTCTTCCTCAACGTCCGCCTCTACTTCCGTCTGCATCTCCTGCGGATCCTCCTCTTTCGTCAGTCCATGTCGTTCATCGTTCCCAGCTCCCCTGGCAGCCATACCAGGGTCGCCCCCACACCGTTGCCAGCCACAACGGAGACGCAACACATTCGCACTGTTTTTATGTGTTTTTCTTTCAATATAATCGTTTATCTTCGTTAGTTAATCTGAGCAGGAACCCTTCTACTGTCCCTCTATAATCTTTAAGACAATTTCCTCTGCGATGGACACTGAAACCTGCAGAAAGATATCCACCTTGCCTTCCAGTGTTCCGCAAGAGGGAATTTATATCTCCCGCTACGAAAGAAAAAGTCATTAAGGCACAAACCAAAAATAAAACAAAAGTGACCACTCATAACACGAGAGAGATGCGCTACAGATCTACCCTCTCACCGCTTGAAAACAAAAGAACTGTAGATTCTGCAAAATTAAATGATAGGCTGGATAGTGAGAACTTTCAAGCCGAGAGAGGCCAGATCGATAACGTCACTAATCGAAAAATCCATTATCTCCCAACTTAAACGCTACCGTCCCAACATCACTATACAGGGCTGCAGACATTATTCGGTTTTCAGCAAGTTTCAAACCCTTCGGGATGATGCCTCTGGATGATGTCTCTATCATAGAAAGTCCTTCAAGAGGTCAATGCTACCGTATATTTTTCCTTTCTACTGTTTTCTCAATACAGAGTCCCAGGTGAATGGTCAAAGTGAAGGATGTAAAATCAAGTTGACAATGGATCTCTCAAAATCTAATTGAGGAAAACAAATCTGACATGGTATGCTGCTACAGAATGACGAGTGTGAGGAAGTCTGTCAGCTCACTAACTACTGGTGATGCAAGTTTCAAAATACTGCTCAAGTCCTTACTGTCATCCGGCATGGCAGAGCGAACAATGCTGGATATATTATATATATTTCTGATCTTTACCTTTGCAGAGATTCTTTTCTGTTCTTTCAAACTTTTCTCTTCAACATCTGCAAACTTATATAAGTCTTCTTTTACTCGATTTTTGTTCACCACTCAATCAAAGGCCGCCATCATCACCCACACCCATAGAAGATCCCACCTCCACCATCCACACAAGGTGCCACTACAATCCCCCACACAAGGGTCCACTTCCATCTCCCACACAAGGGGCCACCCCCATCTTCCACATGCACACAAAGGTCCACCTCCGCACCTTCACACACAAGGGACCGACAAACACCCACCACACAAGGGACCGACAAACACCCACCACACAAGGGACCGACAAACACCCACCACACAAGGTTGCCGAAACCACTGCCAGTGTTAATGCTGGCTCAGGCTTCATGTGCTTTATACCATTAAGGCAAGTAATGGGAGAGAGAGGCGGACGGTGCACATCCTGAGGGCATGGTTGTACTGGATACAGGAAGACAGGGACGGAGGCAGGCAAGGAAGTCACGAAACACGAGGTTAATGGACATGAAAATCATGAAGGAACGTTCATTAGAAGGATGTGTGTAATTACCTACTTTGTAATTACCAGCTTGTACAGTTCGGGAAGGGCTTCAACACTCGTGGGGCTCCATCTTTTGAACTTTCCCTACTACCATACATCATTGGAAACTTCTCTATACTACCAACATTCAGTTTGTTCAATGCCCTTGTCCCACGTCCCTCTCCCACAGATTCCACAGGTTCAAGTAGCTTACTCCTAGTTAGATAATATTTGTATCGAAGGCTTTTTCATTATGTACTATCGTAATTCCTTTGCATTGACAGGACTGAACTTCATCACCCCTGAATCAGACCAACTCGGGAGTTTGTCTCGGTCCCATTGTAATCATTCCCCTTTATCACTACCTCAAGACCTTCGCATTATCCGTAAACATACCAGTCACTAATCCATACTTTGCGGCGAAACATTTACTAAGATCAAGAAGAGCAATGGTCCCAGGACTTAACCCTGCGGCCCGCCACTGATGACCACAACTCACAACGAGAAAGCTGCTCTGACTTGCGTCCTTTGTTCTCTTCCATTAAAATAATTTTCCTTCTGTCGAAAGATTTTCCCCTTACCCTGCTGGAAGACCCATCTTGTTTACCACTGGAACACCGTCAAAGGCTTTTTGTAAAAAGTCCGGATAACAATTCACCCAACCATCTCTGTCGTCTAAAACCGCGCTCACTCTCTCATACAAGTCTGAAAGGTTCGTTACACATGACCTCCTTTCCCTGAGTCTGAGTTGTCTGTCAGATAGTTTCGCCTCTGCAATTACTAGTCCATTTCTTTCCTCACTACCTGGTCCAGCATTTTACAGGCTACAACTGTCAGAGAGACATTAGTGTGTAGTTCAGAGCCTCCTCCAGGTCTCCTTTCTTAATTAAGGAGAGGTATGGCGTTTACCTTCCTCCACTACTTCGGCACTTTACCTTCCTCCAGCGACAGCTACAGCTTGTGTGTAGTTATCATTTGTGAATTAAAAGGACACACACACACACACACACACACACACACACACACACACACACACACACACACAGCGTCCTGATCACAACCTTTAACATTTTAAGCCAGTCTTATGATGCAGACAGCGAACAGTTCTCAGACAGAGGCAAGGATGTGACAAGCAGAGGCCATCACTTAACATAAAGCAAAAAAGTCTGTTAGAATTAGAAAGGGATTTAAAGAATTGCTTTTATAGTATCAAAGTAGTGAATGGCTATCCTTTGACTTCCTTTTCCTCATCTTTTAATGCTCTGGTGTTGACGAGAGTAACAGACAACTTTTTCCACGAAGCTCACTCAGGAAAATGAGAGCCGGATGGACCCAAGAGGCAGTGCAAGCGCCACGGGCTCACTGTGGCTGCCGTCTTGTGTGCCTTGCTTCACGGTGTCATATCTTATCACACGCACTCCGCCGCATCATTAATGTATACAGCTGATACATCAACATACCCTAGTTACGCCAATTCTACATATAATTCATGAAATACATTTACATACTCGACAATGGAGATGGCAACGACTTTCTTCACTAGTACAAATTGGTTTGTGTCAGATATATTCATTGAAGATTTAACTTGCTGGTTCTGAGTGCTTCAAATTATGTAACAAAAGCACAAAAGTTATATTCTTAACATGTTGGTGATGTGTGTCTAGTTAGTAGAGGCCTGCATGACTGGGAATGTGGATGTGTACGGTGCCTGGATAAAGACTGCACACGGAGGCACTATAATGAAACTGGAGTTAGTGTTGTGAGGAACACAGCCTGGAATGACCAAAAGGCCCCCCTGTAACCTACCTTATACAGCACTCTAATATCTTCGCAGGTACAACCCGTATATCTACGCATACAAACGGGAAGTGACCCACCACGTACTCTGCTTGTGTCTACCTACTGAACACACGAAGCCTTCAGCCCATCTCTTTAAGACGCCTCACGTATCAGTCTCCAGTCCATATGTACATGTGTACTGACCCAGAATAAGCTCGTACCTATACATTGGAAACATGGGGCCCAGAAGTCAAGTTCTGTACGTTACCTAAAATCTATACTTGTATAATTTCACAATTAAGGTTATTAAGAGCTTGCAATGTCCTGTCCAGGTCACAGTAAGTGGCCTGGGAAATAAACTGATTTGACTTAAAATTTGGCTAAACTGGCAGCCACACACGGCTATTATATAAGCCTGACACACGCGTAATCACATTAGGTCTTGGTTTACGGTGCGAGGACCAGACCAGGCAGGTCGTCCATGCGACTGTCCTGTGAGGCGCAGGGGACAGGGACCAGGTGGTGGTACGGGCTCCAGGCCCACAAACCCAAGCCTTGTCCTACTCACACGAGGGTTCTCCTCCAATACACTCGAGACTACTAACGATTGAAGATCACTGATACACTGCCTCTCTCAAAAATCCGGACTCAGTGGCAGAATCCGCTCTTCCCCTTTAGTTCATCAAATGTTCGTATTCTGTAAGAATAACCTGCATATATATACCCATGAGTCCGGCAGATTCATGGCTGGGTGTATATGTAAGTTCATGACATCCAGTTTACCCATCTGTTAAAGTAAAGGAAGGTTGCAAATTTTGTCTTGAAGTCCGGACTCCTGAGGCGCCCTTAAACAGGTACGAAACCACAAACATACAGCACGGCTAGCAGACATTATGCACACTGTACACAATTCCGCATCACATTCAACGCCTACTCATACGTTACGTTGGTTTCGGGGGCTGCATTCCATCCCCGCAAGCCAGTCTGTTACGAAGCTTCCCTGGTGGGGTCTGCTCCACCAGGCTCGCTGATGCAACAGGTCTGTATCGTTATATACAAAGCAATCTGGCTTCTCTGGTGCCTCTTGGAAGCCTGCGTCCAGATGATCTCCCATGGTGATCCTTAGTCGAGTTATACAGACGAGGCCCATTGACATTTATGCTCTTTTCCCAAACGTTTCCTACAGTAACTCGTCTCTACAGCTGATGTACTTACCCAGTCTGTCATTCCAGCATGGAATCACATCTAGTTTCAGGTCAAGTACTGGGCCTCCCACCATCCACTCCTCCAAGACTGATTGATTTGATTTGTGCCGGAAAACCTGGCAAATTCATTGTGCACCCCATACTCATCGTGTGAGCGGTAGCGCAAAAGGATTACATGGGTCACAAAGGGTCTTAGTCAGACCCCAGTGGGTTAATATTACATTACATAGTTTCTTCGTTTCATATGGTAAGTTCTACATACTAGATGCAAAAAGTGGATACAAACTTGCTTTACAATTTACACGATTAACATCTCCAGATAGGCCAAAGCGCCAGTAGTACCTATAGCCTAGACTAAATATGGCAATTACAACATCATGTAATCTGCAGATCTTATTACTTTCTCCATATACATGTTTTACCTTTCACATTTCACTGTAATAGAAAATGTTTCTACTTGTGCTTATCTGAACTCGTCTTCGTGTTTCAAAGAGGTCACTTAGTTCCTTTCTAATTGCAGTTTTGAGGCTTCTAATTGACAGCCCAATGTTGTTTTCAGCATCACTTTTACTAAGCGCAGGTTTGGCTAGAGCATCAGCTTTGTCATGCTCACGGAGGCCTATATGACAGGGAATCCATAACAATCTGATCTGAATCCCTTGAACAATAATATTTGAATATTTGTGTTTGGCTTCAGAGGCCAGCATGTTACATTCTGATCTCAAGGTGTTAAGCGCAAGTAGTGAAGATAAAGAATCGGAGATAATTAAAGTCTGTAGCAGAGATTTCTACGTGTTCAAGAGCGATAAGTATAGCGAACAGTTCAGTTTGTAGAGTAGACGTCCAGTTGTTTATTCTAACATTTTTCTCTCGTCTGTTACCATCGGGCTGAATCGCAACGGCAGTACTGCCTGCCCTCCCAGTGGCAGAGTCGCGAGATCCGTCACTATAGATGCACTGGGCTATGTTATTGTCAGTCTGCAGTTTCTGCATAAGTCCAAGAGTACTGGTTTTTGGCTAAGTAATTAGATTCTTGGGTGGATAAGGTGTAGTGACGTCAAAGGGAATTATCTTCAAGGGAGGCAGGAAATGCCACTGTTTCCTAATTCTATACAAATTATGTACTCCAAATATTGTCACGGTGCCTTGTTGGGCCTTACCGTACCTTGCGCTATTACCTCATGGCTCTGGGACCCAAACCTTAGTTTTTACGGCAATGACGTTGTTTTCGTGGCCAAAGTATTATATTTTCCCGACAGTGGTATTCACTTCTTAGTTCACAAGGCAATGGCATCAGTAAATAACATTATGGTTTTGTCATTCCGTTCATAAATCATCATACTTTTCATTATTATTGTAACAGATAAACATCTTATTGAACTGCAAAGAGAGTTTTATTATCATTTTTAAACCTTTTCTTTCTCTTTCACACCTTTCTCCTATGTACCTCCTGCGATCCTTAATTCTGCCCGAGGATAACGGCTCTACATCTCCTCCTTCCACCATCTACTCATTTCTGGTCATCATACACATTTCACCAGCTGCAAACAACCAACTAACCCCAAACCTCCCCCTTTTCATCTAATCCTTCACATATTTTTATATCAAAAAGGCACTACACCATTTATTGACCATATCTTTATATCTTCTACCTACTAACTTCATCTATAATGCGTCACTGTAGGTGTAATCCCACCTACCTGGCACCGGTCCAGGTTAACTTTATTGACTGATTTGTGCCGGTAACCCCGGCAAGTTAATTGTGCACCCCATAGTCATCCTGTGGGCGGTAGCGCCAAAGGGATTACAGGGTCACAAAGGGTCTTGGTCAGACCCCAGTGGGCTGATATTACAAATCAATGAATGTATTCTGTTACATAATTTCACATGTTAAGTTTTACCGCCTCGATGCAAAAAGTGGATACGAACTTAAAATTTCAAGTATCTTATTATCAACAATAAGGTGCTTCAAGGCAGGTGCGAGAAATGGCACAGCACTTGTATGAATAACAAAACACCTGGAAGGTTAAGATTGTATCCACTTTTCACTATAAGAAAAATTTTTACGTTATGGAATAAACCAATTTTGTAACAGTTTATATACTGAGTATCTGGCCACTGGGGTCTGACAGAGACCCTTTGTAGCCGCTGTAATCCTTTTGCGTTATAACGACCGGCTCGGACATAAGAGTCAAGGTAGAAAAGACCTTGCACGTCTGAACACTGCTCAAGACAGACCATTCCCCAATATCGCTGTTCAACATTTCTGAATATCAGTCCATCAAACAACAGAAATACTTGCTATAAAGAGGCCTTTATAACTGAACCCACCACAATGTAAGACGTGCAAGACCAAAAGAAGCAGTCCGTAGTACACAGGGTGATCACCCTGTACAGTAAACCCACACACAACACCTTCCCACGCTATCAAGACAAAATAAACATGACGACTGATCAATGTGCATATTACATTTTTCTTAATGGGCAAACGATCAAACAACAACTGACGACAATAAAATGTGCTGCGAGAAAAGGAAATGTTGGAAAGGCATATCATGTACGGAGGTTTTGGGCAACAGGTGGAGAGTAAGGTTGACATGTGAAGGTCTTGGGTAACAGGTGGAGGTTTTAGGGCAAGAGGCAACAGGTGGAACGAGTCCGGCAGACGTCCATAACCGCGGCAGAAGAGCCTCGCCACACAGTGCTATGCTGCCACGCACGTCTGCTCCGCCACACACCTCACGCCCCTGCACCTACAGCGCGCATCTCTGTCTTCCGCCTCTAGTCACCAATCATCTGCCTCAAGTGTTCCGCTCTAATCCTTATCAGCAGGTCCATCGTCCGCCCTCCTAACACGTCGGGGCCGTTGCCGAGTCCTGCAGGACGTGGCCCCTACCACCAGGGCCGGCCACGCTCGGGCGATCCTTGGCCCCGCTCCGCTCCGACGGGCACTGGGATGTACTGTTAAACCATCCAACCATCACTCTCCGCAGCCAGGTCCTCCTGAAACCTCGCCGCCGTTGAGAAAATAATATGTTGGCTGCTGCTTTACTATGACGCTGTGTTAAATGTTACTCTAACCGCACACACCAGCCATCGAAAACGGAAAAAAGAAAGTGCAGACGCAAAGCCCTTCCAGATAAAAATAAGTATTTTCATTATATCTATAACAAATGTACAATACAAAAAATTCTAATTAATATATATATATATATATATATATATATATATATATATAT
>JAYMFT010290356.1:0-10372 GCA_038088735.1 Panulirus argus | reverse complement strand
CTCTTCTACTCACATATGTATATTTGTGAATATCCCTCTTTTTAAACCAGGTATTCCCAATCACTAGTCTTTTTTCATCTCACAAATCCATGAGCTCTTCACCATTTCCATTCACAACACTGAATACCCCCTGTGCACCAGTTATACCCTCAACTATCACATTACTCACCTTCACATTTTAGATCACCCATCACTAATACCCAACTACCACAACCAGGATTCAAATCTATATGTCCAACCCTTGGTAGCCTGTGAATGCATCATGGTCAGTATAGCTAACTGCTACACAACAGAAGTGGTGCTTTATCCAATTTTTTTCTTATTTATGATAGCAGTACTTGAAAGATTCTGCTAATGTTACAGCATTTCATTGATTTCATGTGAAGCTTAGCTGCTATCTCTTCCACTGAACAGAATTTGATTGACTAATATTTTTTACAGTTACCTCAGGACCAGTTTCTTTAAAAGAGTCTTGGTGTTACCCAGGACCTCTTTCTAAAGGTTCCTGCACCCCAAGGCTTTGCTGCTTCCAGTAGCAGGAAAATGTAGATTCCTTTAAAGTGAATTCCCTAACAAGACTGTACTCCTAATGGTACAGCCTTGCCAAAGGTAGCTTTTTTCTAATGGTGTGAATTCATGCAATCGGAACCCAATAACACCCCAAATTTGATTCCACGCGTGGGCAGGCAGCACACAGCCCACCCTACTGTTCATTTTTCCTCTCATTGGTAGATAAGTGGGTTCTGACTTAGGTTGTGCAGAAATAGCATGGCTCTGAAAGGCTTAGCAGGCCACCAGCTTGTAACTGAACCAGAGTTCCTTAGTTGTGTCTTTCTTTGGAGACTTTTACAGGACTAGGCTCACCAGAACTTGTTACTTTGTATTATAGACTTGGAAAATTTTATTGGTGATATGATTCTTCTGCTGTGTTGAAGAGTGAGAGATTCATGGCTGGTTAGAACAGTTAAGATCTGCCAGCAAAGGATTCATGATAGAGTACATATTTTGGCAAAAATATTTCTTTAATAAGGCCCTTTCCGTGACATGTCATGCAAAGTGATCATTTGACAAATTTTCTGGAAGTCCATCCAGACTTCTGCTAATGAATAATTGTATGTGTGATACATTTCATTGCAAGAAGGTGTCTTTCCTAAAAGGTTGTCTTGTTTAAAAGAAGTCTCTTGGTTATCTCTTGGAGAGAATTAACTTTAAGATGTTTGTTCTTGAAATGATTTCAGATGTTTTCTGTTTTGTATTTTGTATTAGATGAGCATAAGGGAGCAGCTTGCCCAGAAAGCTGGCTTTGAGTATGTTAAAGGCAAGTTTTAAGTTTGACATCTCAGCTGCTCTCATCTCATTGTCTAGCTTACCTTTCCTTGTGGTGTGTGGATTATCTTCCACTGACCCATAAGGTTTAGAATATAGTGTAGCCAGATGGGGGGGTTTGGTGGTATGATATCGTAGCTGGTTGCACAAGGTGGTGATTTAGCTATTACGTACAGCAGTTTCAAAATCAAAATGTTTTTTAAAACCCCTTTCAGGGTATGTTTGATAATAGTTTTGTTGCATGAGTGCATTTAGTGTGACTGGACTGTAGCATAATTACTCTTGTGTTCTCATCCCTCACTTATGTTAGTTAGACAGTTTGTTAGAAAACTACATGAAGGTGAAAGCAATTGAGTAGTTTATGCTACAGACATAATTTCAAGGGCTCATATTTTTTTTATCCATGAGTGGTTTGATTTGATCACTTAGTCAGTTTTCTCAGACGTTACCTAAAGGAGGTGTATGGTTTGATTATTGAAATTATTAAAGTTTTCAGTGACCAATATTTTCTCTTGATATGTAATAGGGTAGACATAGTTTGTATTGTAACTCCTGATCTGTAAAGTATAAGATCCATCTTGGGATAGTTTGTTAGATTTCCTATAGTTTTTCTAAGTAAAGCATCAGTTACCAGTTCATATTATATTTCACCGAGATTTTGGAAATACCTTTGATGTATTTTTTTTTTTAGAGAAGAACAACCTGACAGACAGAGACAGACAGACTGAAACAGAGAGACAGACACAGACACAGACAGACAGTTAGACAGACCAGACCAGACCGTGATGATAGTTTTGAAGGTGAAATCGCAATTCAGTAGGAGTGCAGACGATTTTATTTAACATAATTTTTCTATACATGCACCACTACATGTTTTACAGAGACAGTCCACCTCATCAGGTGCAAACAATTCATGAAGTTTTTAAATCCCAACACCACCAGACAAAATCTGTCTTCCTTGAGGAAGACAAAACTTGTGTGATAGTGTTGGGATTTATAAACTTTATGAATTATTCGATGACAGAACTTGTGTGGAGGTGTTGGGATTTAAAACTTGTATGAATTGTTTACACCTGATGAGGCGGATTGTCTCTGTGAAACATGTAATGGTGCATGTATAGCAGAATTACATGTTAAATAGAATTAGCTGAACTCCTACTGAATTGTGATTTCACCTTCATACACACACACACATATGTGCCAATCCCCACTCTGCCACCAACACTAGTGAGTACTGCTTCTGCTACTTGTCTCAAGATAAGGTGTGTTTGTAGAAGGTCCAGCATGAATCACAATATATATTGGATATAGATATGTGGACAAACATTCCTTTCATACTGAAGAATAATTGTCTGGATAACTATGAAGCACTATAGTAATGTGGAGTAAGGATTTTGCAGAGCCCTATAGAGTGAGCAAAGAGAGTGTATAAACTGTTATATTTATGGGTGGAGAAAGACTGGAAGAGGTGATAGAATTTAGGTATTTATGTATCTTGGATAAGTTTGGTGATATGAAAGAAGAGATAAGGGAGAGAGCAGTACTGGGTAGAAGAGTCATTGGGTCCCTTAATAGAATAATGAAGGGTAGAGGTGTAAGTATGGAAGTGGAGAAAGGATTAAGGGACAGCACAATTCTACTGACCCTGACCTGTGCAACTGAAACATGGACATGAAATTAATCACAGAGGTCAAGAATCCAGGCTGTGGAAATGAGCTTTTTGACAGGAGTTCATGGTATGACTAAATGGAATAAAGAAAGAAATGAGGGGTTGTAGGAGAGATTTGATATGGCAGGGAATGAATTGAGTGGTAGAGTGGGTGAAATGTAACACTTTGAGGTGGTTTGGGCATGTGGAAAGAATGCAAGACAGTGAGTTTATAAGGAGAATGTATAATAGTATGATTAAAGAGGTTGTTGTAAGAGGAAGACCACCTGTGACATGGGGTTATAGAGTCATAGAGCACTAGATGGAGAGAAATATTGGAAGAATGCATTGAATGGTGTATGTGAGGGAGGCGTATAAGGACAGAGATAAGTGGAGACTCTTTCGCTGTGGCCATCCCCTTGATGGGAAGATCATATTGGAGAAGACTTGTTTTGCCATACCTAGACAGGTTTAGGATGCGTATAAGAAGACTGGTAGACTACATGCACTAGGTCTACCTTATGTAGTGGGGAAGAGAATTTAAGGTATTAGGTAGATAAGTAAACAGATAATGGTTGATGTAGTCAGGGGTATATATGATAGTGAACTGACCACTCCCTTTTGACCATTAACAGGATGGTACCCTTACACTTTGATACTGAAATGAACAGGATTGAGTTGAATATTAAGATACTTGACTTTTATTAGGTAAGTGTATACCGTATAGGTTAATGAAGATAACATTTGAAGGGTATTATTTAGACTAGTACATTAATACATGATCATCCATTCAAGTTCTGGTAAGTGGTGAGTAAAAAGGATAGATATCTGAATTTATCTGAATTTTACTGAAATTACTTAAAACTGTAGACTCCTGGAGGGACAATGAAATTCACACATTAATGTCATTATAATCCATTGGTTTTTTGCTTATCCAAATGATGTTAATGGATTGTAAAGAGCAGTAACAAAACCTTGTCTGAATTAATTTTTGTAACAAATAGCCTTTAAATCTTCAACAGATGTTAATTGAAGAGTCCAGCTCATTTTTGTTAGTGCTACTGGTTCCCATCTGTGGCTTGGTGGGTGTGACTCAAAATTTGGTGGTGACAAAACTCATCTCTTCATTCTCCTGCTTTCCTGGGGTCTTAATTGCCACAAGCCTCGCCATCCATACTCTTACAAGATATTTTGGTCCTCAGTTTCTCGTATACCTAACTACATTATGTACTGAAAACAGAACACATATAATTTCACTTACGTACCCTAGATGGCTCAGTCAGATTATGGAAGCTGGTTTTTTGCCAGAAACTTTCTTGCCACAGCAGACTTCTATTGATATCTTATCTTGTCATAATGTGAATTTGAATATTTTATCTGTGACAGGTTACCTCTGTTCCATATTGTTAATAGCTGTGGCACAAATTATGTAGTGTCTGTTTCTTTGTAAAGGTGTCTGTTTCTTTGTAAAGTCAGGTGTTCAGTATTATAGATAAGGTACTTAACCCTTTTGCTGCATGATGAGATTTCAGGAAGTGCTTTCAGAGGTCTCCTAGATTTAGGAGAAAGACCTTTTTTATTCTCTTTCACTTTCCCTAAGTTAATTTTTACTTGTTTACATATTTGACAGGAAAGATGTAGATCACAATTAGCAGAACTTGAAAAGATCAGAAGAGAAGTAATACCTATTTTAATGTACTGTACGAGCACAAAACTGAATTCTTACAATTGTTTTTACTCAAACTTGGTAAAAATCAAGTAACATGAATAATTTTAAGATAGGTTTAGAGAATGCCAAAGGGTGCATTATTATTTGTTGCTATGGGGTCGTTTAGATATATCCATATTATGTAATGAAAGGGTTAAGTGTATGAACTCAGTGGATCAAGCAAGTCTTAATGTTAACTGTGATAGTTCATTGTCATTTTGTAAGATGGGGTTATATTATCATATTTATTTATATTTAAGTGTAATAGTTCTCTAAAACCAAAAGTGTACCTAAATGAAGAGGTAAGAGGCATTTGTTGGTATGTTTTTGTCACAAATAAAAACCATTATTAGAATATCAGTTTTCATCATTATCACTGTTTTTCTGTTATCATTAATTCAATATCCATTTATATAAGGTGGATCAAGTGCATATAGGCCTGCACCTGTTGTCAATATAAATTGTGAAGAACCAGGATCCACAGATTCATTTTTTTATACTGGCAAAGGGCAAGGATGTCTAATAGCCTGCTGCACTTTTGTCATTAATGAACTTCATTACTTTATTTACCCAACCTTTTATTTCAAGCTAGCAGAGATACTTCCATGGGAATCTGTCTGTCCATCTGCACAACATTTAATTCTTTGTGGGTTCACCTTAGGGTAGTGTGTTTAGTTATTTGATTAAGGGATCTTGATATTGAAAATATTTTGGAATATCCATAGTCCATTTATGACTAAACAAAAACTGCCAAATTAACATGAAACTTGGGATGGTGATTTATCTTGCAGTAGCCATAATAAAAGTTTGGTCATGGGATGTTAACCCATGTTTTAAAAAGACTTGGGACTCGAACAATTCCTGATTGCCAGCTGAGCATGTTTTTGCATTCACCCATTGTTTTGTACAGATTTTGTGTTAGTGGTATGTTAGCACAAATGATATATATGTGTTGAGAATTGCAATACTGAAAAATTTTCAGGGATTGTGTCATGTATTGATTGAAGTGCCTGGATCATGACATGATGCTTAAAAAGATCTTTACAATTAATGAAGGAAAACTTTTAGATAAACAAATTTAACCTTAAGGGTAGGGGATTTAGAATTCTGCTCATGTGTACTGCATGTTAGAAGTGGCAACTGGTGGGCGGGAATGGGAGCCCCCCCCCTTTTTTTTTTGACATGGCATGGTCAAAAATACCTTGGTGAAGACCATCTTGGGTGAAAGCAAAATACTAGAGAGAAAAAATAGAAGTTAATCAGAGCTTCCCTTGTGTTTGTAGACCTGACTGTTAAAGGAAGATAGATTATGTGAAGAGAGAAAGAGCGAAGAAGGTTCCATAGCTTAGCTGTTTGAGGAAAAAAGGGGGGTACTATAACTTTAAAGAAACAGGAACAGAAGAAAGATCAAAACAAGGATTTGTCTTCAAAGGCTCAGGTTGAAATGCCTGAGTGTGTGGATGTAACCAGGATGAAATGAAAGGAAAAATAAGTGTTGTGATTGATGGGAAAACCTTGAAGTTGTGTCTCACGGTGAAATTATGTTGAAGGAAAGGGGGATCAATGGTTTGGAAACATCCTGAGGTTAGTGAAGAGATAGAGGGGAAGGCACTTCTGATGAAGAATGGAGCTGTGAAATGAGTTAAAGAGTGGAACGAAGTGGGTTCAAGATTGATGTGGGTTAAAGTGAAAGTCTGCTTTGAGAAGTGAGTGATTTTTGGTGCCTATGCAGCTAGTTTTATAAAGAGTGAATAAGAATGGAGTGCGTAAAGGAGGAGCCACGTGAGCATTTTAGACTAATGTCCTGATGCAATGGATTGAATTGTGATGTTAGGGGATATGAATACAGGAGGTAGGGGGGGGGTTCATGGCAATTGAAGGTAAGTCATGGGGCATGGGATCCCTGTGTAAATGAAGGTAGGCAAAAACTTGTTGAGTTGTTTGCTGAGAGAGGGATGATAACTATGAAAACCTGGTTTGAAAGGATGCTTATTTAAGTATACATGGGTGAGTAGAATTAGGGGTCTGTGGGGATTACTAGATAATATGCAAACTGACATGCATGCAGTGGAAAGGTTATTGCATGTGTGTATGCTGGGAGAGATGGCAGATGGAATCGATGATCATTTCTTGGTAGAATATATGAAAATTTCTGATGACCTCAGGAAAAGAGAATATTTGTGAAAGATGAAAGTGAGCAAGCTTGGAAAAGAGGCTTGTATGCAAAGATACCAAAAGAGATTGAATGAAGGATAGTGTAAAGTTAGAATATATGAAACAAGGGTTTTGTAAGGTAAGGTGAAGGTATTTAGGGAAGCACTGATGTATAGTATGAGGAAGGTGGGATGTGGATATATGAGAAAGAGTATTGTGTGTTGGAATTGGGGAATTAAATCATGATTGAAAGAGAGTAAGTTGTATGGATAGCATCTGCAGGGAAGGAGTGTGAGTAAATGGGAGGTGCACAAGGGATAGCAGCGGTAGGTCAAGAGTAAGTTTTTAGAGCTGGACAAGAGGGCAGATGAAAAGTTGGGTGAGAGAATATTGATGAAGTTTAGAGACAGTTAGAAAATGTTTTGGAAAGAGATAAAGTAGAGTTAGGAAAACAAGGTGAAAAATGTTGGTGACACTGAGAGCAATGGATAGGAAAATTATAGCTAACACAAAAAAGAAGTGATAAAGAGATAGAGTAGTTATTTTGAGGTAATGTTGAATTTGTTTGTAATTGGTTAGTAGATGTGGTGTGTTTGGCATAAGATAGCATGCAGAGTGACAGTTATAGCAAGTTGTGTGGTGTAGAGGAGAGAGTAAAAGCCTTGTGCAAGATGAAGTGCGACAAAGTAGAAGGATTGGTTGCAATTGCTATCTAGATTCTCATGAAAGGTACTGACTGTGTTGTTGATTAGTTACTTAGGCTACTCTATGCTTGTATGGCCTAAGGTGAAGTGCTTGAGGGCTGTCAGATTCATGTGAAATTTTGTTATATAAAGGCAAGGCAAGGAAACAAAAGTGAATGGTCAAATTACAGAAATTGTATGATATAGTATTGGTGATGAGGACAGTGGTATTCAATACGGCTTCAAGAGATGGGTGATCTGGTAAGTTTCAGCCTTATATTTTTATAAACACCAGAAGGACAGAATCCAGTAAAAACAAAGGGTTAGAACTATGACCTGTTCCTTCTTTCCCTTCCCACCTCTTTGTATCAGGGCCTTCAGAGTCAGTAGAACCCTTGACTTTTTGAAAATTTTTAAGAGGCCTGTAGTTGCCCCTCTTGTAAAAGAGTGTTCATTCAAATTACATAACAAAGCTAATTGCTCCTCCTTAAACTCAGTTGTTCTTAAGGAGGGTTGTTTGTACGTGAACCCCTTATTTCAACAAGGTCTGGTCCATGTTCTTCATCCGTCAACCTTATATGCAGAGAAAATGTTGAGGTATCTCCTCAGGATCAAGAATCTCTTGATTCTAGTAAGCTGAAAATTTTCTTCGTATCTCTTGGTGAAGAGGAATCTAATCCTCATGCATCTTATTAAGAGTTTGCACTTGTAGAATCTGTTCTTTTTATACCAGTCTTGTTTGGTAAAGAGTTAAAAGCTCCATATTCCTTATGCATCGACAGTCTGCCTTTATTTCTATTACAAGGAGACCAGTTGCTGCCTTACAACTCAAAATTGGACGTCATTGCTTTGGGAGCTTGGTTTCAACTGATCTCCCTGTTTTCACACCTGTAGTCTTTTTCTTGGAAGTTATTTTTCTGTTAAGGAATCCCTCATGCATTCATCAACTGATCTGTTTTCTTTGATGTTTAAAGATAATGAAGCTAATCAAAACAGGTATTGGTGACACTTATTCTGGGATGTTCCCAGAATGTCTTCTCTTAGGGGGTGGTTTTGATCTTATGGTTTTCACAAGCGTATGGAGGTAGATTCCATCTTCAGATGGAGATAATTAGACCTCTCCATTGACATTTTTTCAATGTTATTCTCAGTAATAGTGTTAAGTCTGCTTTGGACTTTTGTAAGAAAGGCCCATTAGAGAAAGTATGAATGAACTTCCTTATTGAACCTATATTGAATTCCCCACAATTAGCCAAGTCAGATGGAATTGGAGGCTTTTATACTACAATTTGCATATTGAAGCTCCCTCCCTGTTGCTTATTATTCTGGAAAGTTTACTTAATCTTCAATAATGTATAAATCCATTGAAAAATTTTGTCCTTAGCCCTTTGATTGCGGCATCTAGATATTTAGTGTGCCCTCAGCGAACAATTATTGGTAAGTTTATGAAAAAAATTTACTTCCCACATACTACCCTCGTGTCGTAGAAGGCAACTAAAGAGGGCGGGAGTGAGGAGCTGGAACTTCTCTACTTGTAATTCAATTTCTGAAAGAGGAAACAGAGAAAGGAGTCAAGCAGGGGGTGTCTAAATGTATGTGGATGTAACCAAGATAAGAAGAAAGGAGAGACAGGTAGTATGTGTAAGGAAAGAAACTGATTTCTCTGGCTCTGAGTGAAACGAAGCTGAAGGGTAAAGGGGAAGAATTGTTTGGAAGCATCTTGGGAGTAAAGTCAGGGGTTGGTGAGAGGACAAGAGATAAGGAAAGAGTGGCACTATCCCTGAAGCAGGATGTTTGTGTGTTTAGATCATTGGCCCTTCATTTTGGTCCGACACGGGCCTTTGCCTGTTGGTGGCCCGGCAGGAATTGTGAGAGTTTGTGACAGAGTGTAAGGAAGTAAATTCCTGATGGATGTGGGTAAAACTGAAAGTGGATGGTGAGAGATGGGTGATTATTGGTGCTTATACCCCGGGTCATGAGAGGAAAGATCATGAGAGGCAAGTGCTTTGGGAGCAATTGAGTGTGTCAGCAGTATTAGTGATGGGTGATTTGAATGCAAAGGTGAGTAATGTGGCAGTTGAGGGTATAATTGGTGCACATGGGGTAGTCACACGCTTTCTTTTAACTCTGGTATAGTCACAATTATTCCTCTCCTGTTTTTACTTTAACAAAAGAAGTAACAGAGAAGGGGGTCAGGTGAGGATTTTCCCTTTAAGGCTCAGTCCTCTGCTCTTAACACTACCTCGCTAATGCGGGAAACGGCAAATGTGTATGAAAAAAAGTCACAATTCTCTGTACACAACCTGACTGCACGTTAGCTTGAGGCAGACTGAGACTGAAAACAAGTATAATATGAAATGCACATGGTGCAGCATTTGAGATTTATTTATTTTTTATTTTTTTCAATTGTTAATTAATGTATTATTATTTGCCTGGTCCGTTAAATCTGAAATACGTTATGTCGTGGTCCAGTAAATCAAGGATTACTGTATATATATTATTTTTATTTATTTTATTATACTTGATCGCTGTTTCCCACGTCAGCGAGGTAGCACCAGAAAACAGATGAAGAAAAACCCATCCCCTACATACACACATATATACATACATGCACACATATGCACCATACATACATATATATACATATCAACATATACATATATACATACATACACATACACACATGTACATATTTAGACATACTCGCCCCCATCCACTCCTGATGCCACCCCGGCCCACGGGAAAATAGCATTGCCAACCCCTGCGCCGGCAAGGCAGCGCCAGGAGACAGATGAAATGGCCACATTCGCTCACACTCAGTCTCTAGCTGTCATGTGTAATGCACTGAAACCA
>JAYMFT010290346.1:0-10372 GCA_038088735.1 Panulirus argus | reverse complement strand
CGCTACCTCGCTAACACGGGAAAAGGCGAATATGTATGAAAAAAAAAATATATATATATATATATATATATATATATGTTTGACTTTGTTCCACTACACCAGTCTGCATGCCCTGCAACTGATATTGCTCTTTCTATGCCTTCCGGTTCACTATTGATAATAGATTATATATGTGTTTTAGTCCATTTCTTTTAGCTGAATTCTTCCTAATGGTGTTCAAAAATGTGTGTGTATCTGTTATGACTTAGTGTCAACAAAAACCTTGTCAGCCCCCATATAATTTCATAGGCAGTACACTGCTAAGGTTTATTGTGGATACAAGCATATGATACTCTCAGGTCACACTGAGACTATTGTTTCTAATAGTATGAACACCAGCAGCACACCTCAGTGTGCCTCATGCTGTCTATAGGGAAATGTCCTTTAGTCTTCTAGGCTGTCATTTCATTTTAGGAATTTCACTTTTAGGCACTGTATTCCTTCCACTTGTGCTTCAGATGGTTGGCTCTTTACCTTTCTAAGAGAAGAATACCCAAATCTTGCATGTAAACAAGAAAATGTTGGTACACTCAGAATGCGTGATCTGGTGGCTGCTTCTTGCAACACCTCATCAGTGCTTTGCCTCATTCAGGAGATGGAGACCTTATGGACCCAAAACATAGACATAGAATACTTCAGGAACCTTGCCATTTCCATGCCCAGACATCTGCAGATGGTATTGAATACACCAAAGAAGAGAGAACTGAGTCATAAAATGCAAGTGTGACACCACCTTTGAAAATGTATGGGGTGGCAGAGTTTTTTTGCTGACGCTGTATATAAAAGTAATTATGTAATTGCTGATTGGAACATAATATAGATTTACTTACCTTGCACTGATGTGTTGTAAATTGCTGTTTGTCATTATCAAAGAAGATAGACATAAACTGCAAAACAGCAGAAAAAAAAACTTTCCTCCAGGTTATATTCCTGCATGCACCTTTGAAGATTCCTTTTAGTTTGTCAGTACAGTCCTTTTGATTACCCTATATACAGAACAAAATACAGTGATTTTATGGAACCAGTTATACTAAGTATAAGATTCATGAAAAAGTTTTGTAAAAATCAACTTGAATCCGTGATAACAAAGATAACAAGAGGGGGCATCGTTGCTTATCATAGCAGTGTTCATTTGTAAAGGATCAGACTAATCAAAGGCAAAAATCAACTGAAAAATATGCCCCACCTCACCTACCACAATAAACATAACAGTAATTGAATAAAGTCCCAGTTTTCTGATTACCTTTAGGTAAGTGGTAACGGTCTTGTATGCCCCGTCTGCAGTTTTTCTTGTACTCCCTGTTGTTAAATGTTACTGAACATCTGCCTGCATTAGGTTACACTGCAAGTTAGAAGTCACCTTTGGCAAGGTTGTATCTTTGTTAGTGGATGAAAAAGAGCAGTCACATTGAACTTCTCATTCCAGAAGAGTCCATTATTTCCTTGATACCGAATGTAGTGCAGCCCTAGAGCTGCATGATCCCCCAAAAAATAATATTATACTGAATAAGGCAAAAATCCTTAGTCACAAGTGGTCCTTTCAGTTGTTTTGTTTATATTATAGTTTATACTGATTCATACACATCAGTAAATCTCATATGAATACATTATGTGAATGTAATACATGAGCTTCCATCAGGCACGATAAAGGTTTTCTGTTGATGCACAAGTTTAAGTAAAAGTATAAGAAATCAGGGAACATGGTAGAGAAATGGGGAAAGTATTAATCTTAAAATGAATGGTTCAGATTTGTAATAAACCACTGATTTGAACTGTATTTCAAATATAATGTGAGAAATAGAAGCAGAGATTTTTCCTCAAATACTAAACTGCTGCTTCTGCATCAACAGGCATAAAAAGCCAGCTTATATAAGAGGGGCCAGTAAGGGGGGATATCCTAGGGCACTATTAGGACAGTTATGTACTTTGGGTAGTTTTTTGATAACTGGAGCCAACCTATCAGCTACTGTGTGTATGCTATTAAAGTGTCATCATTCCTTAATTTTTCTTCAGTAAATTACTTAATTCAAGAATTTGCTGTATCATGTATCTTCCAAGTAATTGGTTTCCTTTTCTGGCAGATGTATTTGGCATAAACGAGCTGACAATGTATGAGGGAGAATGGACCGAGGATACTTACTGTGTTTCAGGAGACATCCTTGATGGGGTAGGTGCCTGATATTTAAGATTAAAGTATTTCATAAAACTTTTACCTTTGTTTATAGAAGGCATTCAAAACTTGTTGGTAATCAGTTCATAGAAAAAGAGCCAGGATGTATAATTTGCTTGAAAATTCATTTAACAGTACACTAGGGAATGGCCATGGCAAAATAGGCTCCATAACTGGTGAACTCCAGTGTCACGTCTTTGCCTTTAGTGCTTCACCCTTAATTGGCCACTGGCAGAGGACAACTTGAGTGCAGTGTTTTCAGAGACTACTACCTAAAGCTCCTGGCAACTACTTCTACCTAATTTTTCTCCCTAATGCTTCTGCTTAGTGTTTCTTCTCTATTACTTTTGTTTATTGCTCTTACCATATTGCCAAAAGACAAGGCTAGTGCATGGTGGTCATTGCAGGAAAACCTAGTTACGAAGAATGAATTGTGTGAGTTAAGTGATATCATGTTTTCTCTATCTATCTATATCTCTAACACCTGTTCCAATTGGAATTCCCTCAGAAGGGTGGCCACAGCAAAAGTCTCCATAACAAGCCACTGGCAAAGGGCAAGTCTAGTGCAGTGTTTGCAGAGGCTCCAACCTAATTTTCCTTATGACTACTATCTAATGCTCCTACCTACTACTTCACGCCTAAATGTTCCTACCTGCTACTTCTATCTACATTTTGCCAAAGGGCAGGGCTAGTGCACAGTGCTCACCGCAGGAAAATCTAGATTAATGAAGAATGAGCTGCGTGAGTTAAGTGTTGTCAAGTTTTATGTCACAAAAAGATATTGTATGTTTGTGAACAGAATGCACACAGTCCACTTGGGGTGAGGTAGAAAGGAAAGACAGCCACCTGGGTCAGACGCGTGCAGTTTGACAACCACTGAAGAGCTGGTCTACTACGCATCCATCACTAACCCATAGTACCCACTCGGGTATTATGGTTGGCATATGTCCCTGTTTGTGAAGCATATTTACAGTAGATTGAGGCAGTTGAAGTGTTGAAGATTCAAAATTAATGACAACTGATGAACAGGTTGATATTGTTTGATTACTGAGTTATTAACCAACAAGTAGAACAACAAAGTATATGTATTTTTTTCAAGTCTCTTGTACAAATGAGTAATACGAAATACATTAGAGATCGTGTGAGAAACTTCATTAGTGAAGATTTGGTGGGCACTGGTTTCAAGACTGTTATTTGAATGTCAACCTATTTAACATCGAATATTATTGACTGTATTCCTTTAGACTTTAGATCCAGCAAAAATATTGAATCCCTTTCATAAGTAGGTTGGACTGATACATCTTCAAATAGAGTTCCATATGTGGCAGTATTGTATCCCATTGACCCAGCCATCTTTCCACTTGTTTAAATATACTCTCAAATAATGTTATATGAAAGTTATTGCTTTCGAATGGATTTTTTTTCACTGTTGTTTGGAGTCTGAATGACACATGCCTGTTCCTACTCACTGAATTTAGATTCTTGATGTGGCCAAAGTTCTGATTACTGGTGTTTGTTTGGCTTTATAGTTTATACAGTTGGGTAGAATAATACAGTGTCCACAGATACACACGGGCATATTTTCAAAGGCAATAAACGGCAGAGGTTTATTCTGGGAACAAGCTTATGATGTTTTCAAGGTGATATCATCATACATCTGATTGCTGAGACAAGTGTTTCTAACTGTGTGAGGACCAGCAACCTGCCACAGTGTTCCTTGGGCAGTCTTGAGGGAAGGGGGAATTTCACTTCTGGGCATGTTTTTCTTCCACTTGTGCTTCAAGATGGTTGGTCCTTACTTTTCCAAGGAGGCGAAAGCCAGGGTTCTTGCCTACAAACGAGAAATGTGGGTATGCTTAAGATTTCTTGGCACACTGGGTCCTTACAGTGCATGATCAGGCAGCTGGTTCCTGCAACTCATCAGTGCCTTGTCTCATTCAGAAGATCGAAACCCCATTGACCAAAAACTTGGGCCTTGAATATTTCAGGAACCTTACCAGTTCCAAGTCAAACATCTGGGAACCAAGGACAATGGAGAGATGACAATACTAAGAAGTAAGAGATGGGTAAACAGGGTGGCGGACAACTTTTTTTTTGGCTGGCATTATATTATAACAGCTGTTTTGTATGTCTGTGAGGTTATGATTGACTGGAATAGAAAAAAAATCTCATGGTAGCAATGGTACTATGCTGATTTAGTTGGGTTAATGATAGGGTTCTTATGCTTTGATTGGACACACCTTCGAAGTAGGCGTCAGTTTTCATGCTGTTCCTGTCAGACTGCAGATATTAGGCTCCCAAGAATGTTTCTTTTTATATGGGATATTTTACCCATGATCCAGTGTCTTTGGAAGTCTTTCTTGTGCATTGTACCCTGTGTAATTTAATGCATAATTTTTCTTTTGTATCTTTTACAGATGATGTATGACCTTTTAATGAATATGCTGGAGGAGCGTGGAATCACAGGTGAATTTGCTGAAAAGTTGAGCAATATTTGCTCTGATTATGAACATGCACTTTATACATCATTACTCCAACAAGTTCAGGACTTTGTCAAGAGGAAGTAAATATGAAGTTTGTCATTGGATATCTATATTTTTCTGTGAAACCATGTTTGAATTAGAGAAATATAGTATAAACTGAAGGATGCTTTTTACTACTGCTGGTATTATTAAGTTGTTTAGGGTAAAGGTGAAAAAATTTAAATTGAAACCATGTGAAGAATTGTTTTAAAATCAGGAAACACCACAATGAATTGTATTGCATGGCAATTTTGTATAAAGCAAGATCGGTTAGATGTCCAGTAAAAATTTCTTTGTTTTTTGCAGTATATGGGGAAGACTGGCCTAGATCGTGTATAAAATAAGAATTTATTGCTTTTGATAGAATTCCACATTGTTCTTGTGTTCAACTAATTAGACAATTCATTGTAATTATCTGTACAGAGTTATTAATAAATCTATTGTGCATTTCTTAATAAAACAGACTTTGAAAGTATCCTTTCTCAAAGAAAAATGCATGAGAATTATGTGTTCGATCAGGATATTGTTCACCCTTAAAAGTAGAAATGAATATCTTGGTTATACAAAGCCACCGTTTTCTATGATTATTTGAATAAATATCATAGTTACCCCCATAAAGGAAACTATTTTCTATGAATAATAAAGTCAAGTCAAGTCTTTTATAGACATAAGATTACAGGAAGGCAGTTTGAAGCCCATGACAAAAGGTCTGAACTGAAGAGAGAAATATGTTCCCCAGACTGTGGGTCTATCATACAGGAAAGACTGTACACTAGAATGCTATACATGAGGGTATGAATAGGGTTTAGATTAAGATTTGTGAAGTACTCTGATTATAACCTTTCTGACAGGAAGACAAAGTTTGAAGCACACGGCACAAGATCTGTAATGGAGAGACAAACATGTACCCGAGATCGTGGGTCTATCATAAAGGAAAGACTACACTGATATGCTATACATGAGGGTATGACTAGGGTTTAGATGAAGATTTAAGAAGTACTCTACAACATGTCTGACAAGAAGAACAGAAATAGCTAATTCTACCTATCGGTGACCCTCTAAAATCCTGCCAAACTAGTAACGTGCAATTGACAACACCTAGCTGTATGACATACATCTTAAGTTATCATAGAAAAATGATATTCCCAATAAGTTATCATAGAAAATGTTGTTTTATGGGTAACTATAATATTTCTTTGATTTTTTTATCATAGAAAACTGCTATCCTCTGAATCACAGAAAATGGTTTTTCTCTGGAGTAACTATAATATTCCTCTGATTTACCATATAAAATGGTTATTCTAAATGAATTATCAAAGAAAAGGCTCTTCTCCAATGGGTAACTTTAATAATCATTTAACATGGTTATTAATCATACATTTTTTTCTATAGGTAACTATAAAATTCGGTACAGTAAATGTTCTCTCGATTATTACAGAAATCTGATATTGTTATAGAAAACTATAAGATTTAAGTAATCACAGCCTTCTACAGGTAACCATAACTCATCAATACTTTTTATAAGGGGCTTGCCTTTATCATAGTACCATGTATTCATTCTCATAAAATATGCGAGAGTATTTAATGTACATTAAACTAGGTGTGAATTCAATTCCATTATTGCATGTAAGAAATAATATATAACTACGATGGAAGGGACTGGTACTTGATCACTGCTTAAACTTATCTGAGCACATACAATCACGGATACTGAGAACAGTGAGGTTAGACAAGACGTAAAGAGGAGATATAATTGTGGAAACTACACAAACTACTACAACTTCTTTAGCAATGTAGATTGAAAGTTACAGATCATTAGCTTCAGAACTTTGTAGGAAGTTCTATGAAACTTACAATAAAGCAGAGACAGATACCTATGAATCAATAAGAAAAAGGAAATAATGGGTTAATAAAAGATATCATTCAGCAATGGAGCTTCGAGATGAACAGTGGTGAAGATATAGATAACACTTCAGCCTACCAGCATCTGCAAGGTATAACAGACCACTGAATGAATGCAGAAGAATAAGAAAGAATATTCAAGAAAAGGTAGGTGAAAATTCAAAACTTCCATAAATTCATCAGGGAGTTAGTTGCCAGTTAGGGAACTAATCAGGCTAAAAGACTCAGATAGGAAGATTATGGAGGATGATATAAAGGTATACAAGGAACTTGACTACTAAGTTTAAAAGTGTTTTCACTGCAGAAGACACTATGGAATGGGAAAGATGTTTTGGAAATCATAAATATATCTTGAAAAGTACTAAAAGGACTTGACCCATACAAAGCTCATGGTCCAGATGAAATTTCACTGTATGTGCCAAGGGTGTGTGCAAACACTAGACATAAAACACTTGAAACTACTCTTCAGATGTCACTGCAGGGAGGCAAATTGCCAAGGGAAGGAAATATGGGCAAAAGTTATACCTATATATGTAAGAAAGGAAACCAGAACTAGGAGCTGAACTACAGGCCTGTCAAACTTACGAGTGTGGCATGTGAGGATCTAGAAAAGTTTTTGAGTGGATAATTTTCTAAAGAGAAGAAATTTCTTAAGTGAGAAACAACACAGTTTTAGGGCAAATAGGTCACGTCTTAAAAGTTCTAAAAGAGAGTTAACTCATTTCCCGACAAAAGGGAAGACTGGGTGGGCTGTCGTTAACTGGACTGCCAGAAAGCATTTGATGATGTACTGCATGGGAGACATATTAAGATGGATCACCAGGTAACAAAGAATACATAATAGAGGAGCCTTTTCCTAATGGGTTGAGGTTAACAGCATAGTGACAAGGGGTTTGGTTCTGGGACCATTATCCCTTAACCTTCTCCATCTATATCAGTGTCTTATCTGAAAGTATGGATGGAATCGTACCTTGAACATAAAGGGATGTGAAAAGTGAGGACAGCATTAGCTCACTTGGGGACCTAAAGAGAATAGAAAGTTGGTCTGAAATCATTATAATGATGCTGAGATAAAGCAAAAGACAGCCTTAATATGATTATTACCTAGCAAGAAACTGTGTGTGGAAAAAGGACTTGGGGGGCACCATCCCCCGTAATCTATCGCATGAGTTCCATACTAGGAGAACAGTTATAGGTAAACTGTCTGCTAACAAATACCAGAATAGCTTTCAAGTTTAAGGATTAGGAAATATTTAGCAAGTAATTCTTGTTCTACATAAAGTCAAAAGTAGAATATGCTTCTCAGGTTTTATCACCAAACTAAAGAAGCACAAAGAGCTCAAAGAGAAGGTCTAGAGGAGGGCAACGTAGATGGTACCAGAATTAAACGAACTAAGTTACAGGGAAAGGCTGTTGGCTTTAAATTTACCCACCTTGGAAGAGGTGAAATGAACAACCTTTAAGGTTTTAAAAGAGATTGAAGATGTAGATAGTGAACAATTCCTCAAAAGATATAGGGATAGAGCAACTGGAGGACATAACATAAGACTGATAGATAAATGGAAGAGAATGACTGTGAACATGGTTAATTCAGACAACATACATTAATCTATGATGTTGTACGATAGCAGAAAAAGTTCAAGAAATGGGGCCCCAATAGCGTAAACTCGCTTCCCATAGAGGAAAAATAGGTAATAATCAAAATTCCTTCATCCAGCTGTAAGCAGAAATATGAACAGTTCAATTAACAAAGCAGCTGAGGGAATTGCCTTGATGGTCCAACATATGCTGCATTGTATAATGTGTATGAGGGGGACAGGGGTGGCAGTGAGTGAGAGTGCAAAGAAAGAAAGGTTTGTGTAACTGGGAAATGATGTCACAAAATCCCCATATACTGATAATGTTTGGAATCCGATGGTGATGGTTCTCAATATTAAATATATTGAGCTCCATAACAGTAGTTGCAAATGCCTGACAAAGAACATATACCACTGTTAATGGCTACAGTGGTATAACTGAAGATGAGCCAGCAAACCAGTTGGGGTTGTTTGTTTTCTCGAGGGTCATGAAAATAATTTGCGTATATATTGTGATTCATTTACTGTGCAGTATTTCCACACAGTTTTTATAACATAAGATGATATTAAATAATAACAGTTATTCACCGAGGTTACCATAATCACTGTAGCTATCTACTTTTATTAACACTATAATGGCGAGGAACTGCTGAAGAGCTGGACTCATGCTAAAGTTCACTCACTATTCTGAAGAGGATCATCTATTGCAGGAGTACTTGCTGGATGTTTAGTAAGGTGGTGACTGGTTCAAGTGGGCAGAAGAGTAGTAATATACAAGTGGCAAATGACATGTACCTACTCACTGAATGCTATCTGAGAACTGATGCAGTGGAGTGTGGTATGTGCAGCATCAGCAGCCCATGGTGCACAGCCAGCTGGGGTTGTGTTGCAAAACAAATGCTCATGTTATAATGAAAAATGGAAGTAATCGAAATCATTATATCAAACAGTGCTATATTGCTATACATTACTTACAATATATATATTTTTCAGTTCAAAGGGGCTAAGGGTGAATCACCCACATACTGAAATATGAGTAATACGTAATAAAGTATAAGCCTCAACAGCCGTGGCTGAACATATAACGGAGGAGTTTCTACAAGACAATCTAAAATTTCCCACTCACACCCTAATGGAAGGTGTGAATTACTGAAGCACAATATGACTGTGGTATTTGCAACATGGGGAAATTTATCTGTCATCGATAACCTACATTCACAGCTATATATAGACCTGTATCTTACATCACACACAACATTGGCATTAAAGTAAAGATATGGCTGCAAGGTGAGCCAGAGGTGCTTGCTGAAAGAGACAGGATACTGATTCTTAGTAGAGTGTTTGTAGCACTTCCTTTCTTTATGTGGTGTGTGGTAGGTCCGATAAATCAGTGTTCACCAAATTCAAAAAGATAGCTCACGAGCCCACTGCCTGATTTCTTGGCTGATATGTCCTCCTATTGCCCCTTGTCATAGTTGTACAATGTATAACAACTTGGATCATGGGATGATTGTCCAAATAATATATACAAGAGAACATTCCTAAGAAGATTAGAAAAGTGTGAATAAGACTCAAACATAGATAGTAACCCATGGGAGAGAGAGAGAGTGCATGCATGAGTGCATGTGTGTGTGTACGTGCCCGTTCAACACCAATTCCAGTACATATAAAAGTTACTCTGCTATCAACACTTAAATATTATTATGTGATACCATCTTATGCAATACTATCATTTTTAAAACCATGCATAAAATACTGGACACAAATGAAGCACAACATACATGTAAAATACCTTCATGGCCTGTTTATAAAAAAAGAAAAATGGATAATTACCATATCAGCTCATCATCTGTTACACCTTTTTAGCCATCAATAGTAGTGTATGTTCTTTGTTGTGCATTTATGATTATTGTTATGGAACTCTCATTATCCTTAACACTATGAACCACTGTTGTTACATTTCTCGTATTATCAGTATTTAGGGATTTTGTGATGTCATTCACCACCCACAAATAAACTTCCTCTCTTCACTCCCACTCTCCCTATCAGCTCTTATATATATATATATATATATATATAATTATTTTATTATTATACTTGATCGCTGTTTCCCGCGTCAGCGAGGTAGCGCCAGGAAACAGACGAAGAAAAAAAATACCCCA
>JAYMFT010290335.1:0-10372 GCA_038088735.1 Panulirus argus | reverse complement strand
GTGTGTGTGTCTGTGTGTGTGTCTGTGTGTGTGTCTGTCTTTGTTTAGAAGTGAAGAATATGATGATTGCTTGATCTGTTGTTAAAAGTCTACCGCTATAAGGCCCTACGTACCATATGTACAGCTACTGCTGAATCAAATGCGTCTAGAAGGCTGTCCCTCTCGTCCCATCCCTCACCGCTCACTACTCTGGCCTGGCCTTCATCACCCCTCCCCACACTATGACCTCCCCCTCCTCCTCGTTGCCATATCTGCCAGAGACTCAGTAGGGAATTCCTGCATTAAATCATCCAGGAAATTAAGTTAAGCAGTTGCCTCTACCCCTGGCACAGCCATCAACTCCCCTCAGCTCCCATCCTTCAATGCTCTTTCCCTCCCCTCCTTCCTCTTGTCCCTCGCCTTCTTCCTTGTCTTTTACTCAATCAAATTTCTTCTTTGCGCTGTCATTTTGCCGTGCACATCTCCCATGTACAGCACGTTACTGCCTGTCTCCTAGTTACATATGTCTTCTCCCATGCACGGGCGTACTGCTTAACTCCTACGCACAACAGGTTTTACCCTTTTTAACCATGTACTGCGGTGTCCTCTCCCATACTCCTCAGTGTACTCTCCTCGGATGTTTAGTCACATATATCTTCTCTTTAACTTCAACCTTTCTTCTCTTTTTCTTGCCTATTTTTCACCCCATTCTCCTTTACACATTAAGCTAGACCACTTGATATTTTCCGCTATGACTCCGACCCCCGTCTCGAGCCTCAGTCTTCCTTCATCTCCCCTCGGGTGGATGGGTCTCTCTCCCCTCACTGACAGCAGCACGTCACTACACGGGCTACTGCTCCCTCCCTCTGGCAGGTCAACAGCTTCCCTCGCCATTCATTCTCCGGACCCCTGCTTGCACCACCAGTGGGGTTACTCGCTTGCACCACCAGTGGAAGTCTCTGTGTGTACTACCAGCATAGGACCTACTGTGTATTATTGCTAAATGCCCTTATCTGTACTATCATCAGAAACCCTTATCTATACTACCAAGCTCTGTAATACCGTCAGGGGCAGTTATTGATACCATCTTCATCTGTAATACAGTCAAGGGCCTTTCTCTGTAGTACCATCATGAGCCTTTGAATTACCACTATCGGAAGCCTCCAGTGGGTACCTTTGTATATATTACAACCAGGGACTCTTGTGTTTACTACCAGCCCCCCACGTGTACCACTAGTGGAATTTCCCAACTTTAACAACAGAATTAGCTCTCCTGTGTACCATTAGTGGTATCCCACATATATCATCAGCGGGGGCATATATATAATGCCAGTGAAAATCGCTAGTGTATCACCACTTGGGGACACCCCCCTCCCCGGGTGTACCACCAGTGGAAGCCCTACTGTTTATCTTGTGAAGTTCCCATATATACTGTTAGCGGGGGATGAAAGGGTCCTTGTGCGTGTCACCAACAAAGGCCTCCAGGAGAATCACCACAGGAATGATCTGTACATCACCACTGAGAGTTCTTCCTGTGCAACTACCGGACGCCCATGAATAACACCACTAGCGTCTTCCGCTGCACCGGCCAATGGGAACTCCCACTGTATCACCAGTGACGACCCATGAGCAAATATCTCGAATGTACTACTAGTGGAGACTACCTGTAAATCCATTGGTGATTCTAACCTTTCTTCTAGTGGCAGCCCAGTAGTGTGAACTACGAGGAGTCTCTAAGTACATTGCTAACGAGTTCTTTCGTGTACATAATCACTAGGGACCGCTACGTACGCTACAAGTGCTAGGGTTCCTTTTCTCTTGTATGTTGGTGCAAGGGTTCCTACTATCTCGTGTACCGGTTCTGGGGTCCCTTGTGTCTCGTGTGCCAGTTCTGGGATTCCTTCTGTCTTGTATACTAGTGTTGAGGGGTTTCTAGATTTGAAACGCTCGAAAACTAGAAGTGTGGCAGTAAATATGGGCATCAGAACAGGGGTCCGAGTGTATCCCAAATGGGAACCCTTCGTGGCTGGCAGTGGGGCCCCAAGTAGCCTTTGGTTAGGGGGATGGGGCCTCAGATGCATCAGTAGAAGCCATTAGGACAAGATCTCTTGCCTCATTTACTGCTGTCCCCTCTTCTGTTCCTCAACTTCCTCCAACCATTCCCTCCACACCCTCCAGCTCTCCCCTCTAAACCCTCCTGCCCTCCCCTCTACACACTCTAGCTCTCCCGCGTCGCAACCTCCAGCCCTCCCCCTACCCCTCCCCCTTCCCTCGTGGTGTCTCGACTAGTCAGATATTCCCTAAACTACGACCAGAAGAAGGGGTGGGAAAGGACCCGGTTCAATCACAGGAGTTGAGGACGTCGTTATTAATATTGGAGACGGGAGGGAAGGGAGGGGCGAGAGTGGAGGAGATACAAGAGGGTGAGAGAGGAGAGGTAAGACTGGGGTGAGATTGGCGGCAAGGAAAGGACGCAAGTGGAAAGGCGAAGAAAGGGAAGAAAGGGGAGTGGAACTTTAGGATTACAGTGAATTTAGAACGCTTTTTGCGTCTTAGTTGTTCGCTTTTCCTCGTGTTTCTGCTGATTCCTGAAGTCTGACGAAGTGTAACTAGTCGAGAAACATGCAGCAGTAGAAGCAAAAGTGATGGTAGTGGCAGCAGTAGTAGGGTAGCAGCAGTGATAGTACAGACAGTAATAGTTGCAATAGTCTAACAACCAGCTGCAGCAGCAGCCAAATTTCAAGAACAGTAGTAAGTGTGAGAGTAGCAGTGATACTAACAGTAGCGACAATAACAGCAGCAGTAATAGTAGTAAACTACTAAACGAAGTACTATTATAGTAGTAGTATTAGTGGTAATTGTTTTTGTAGTAGTGGATGTGGTAGTAGCGGTAGCCGTAGCATAATCAGAAGTAGCTGTAGTATCAGGAACAGCAACTGCAGTTGCCTTTGCTGTGGCAAAGCTGTATGTTTCTTTTCTTTCTATTCTTTTTGTTTGTGACAGAGTTCTCTTATGCAGGAATGCGGGAGATACAGTTCGGCTGTGTAGATAAAAGATGAGAGCAGTGTAGCAGTAGCAACAGAAGTAGCAGTAAAGTAGCATTAGCAACAGGAGTAACAGTAACAGTAAGAGTACTATCAGCATTAACAGTGGAGTGTGAGAAAAAATTTCTACATTTATTGTTTTTCGTAAGCATTAATGTTTCTGTTCATGATTAATGGTAAATTCAGGCGAGTCTAGTCAGAAATAAAGACAATAATAATAACTGTTGTTGTTCTAGTGATATTCTGGTGGGTCTTCAGTTGCTGGGAAAGAGACTGTCGTTGTATCGTCAGCTGCAGTACCTGTGTATGTATTGTCAGCAGAAACATCGTTACTTAGCAAAACTAATAAGATAGAAATACAAGTAACAGTCCATCTCCCATTCATTTGCACTCTTTCTCAGTAAATCGTCCAAACGCCTCTCTTTTCTTTATCAATAGCAACTTTACTTCTTCATCCCACCACTCACTACCCTTTCTAATCTGCCCAGCTCCCATCTTTCGCAAGCCTCGTGCATCTCTTGCGCATGCCAGCACTGCTTCCCTAAATACCTTACATTCCCCACCCACTTCCTCTGCATCATTTATTCTCACCTTTCATCATTCTACACTAAATCTTTCATGGCATTTCTTCACACAAGTCTCTTTTATAAGTTTACATACTCGCACCAAATCATATCTTACAATGATATTGCTTCTTTTGGTAAGAAAAGAATGGGTTTAGGTAGCAAGAGAATGGGTGTGGCTTGAATATTACCATAAGATTAAAGTCTGTGAATCTTTTTATCACTTGAGGCCATAAGAGGACAGTGATATTCATCGTCTCTTTTGATTATTCTGAATCATATTCTGTATCCGAACTTTTTATCTATTGGGGCAAAAGGATTTCGTAATGATATGAATAAATATCGTGAAAGAATATAAGTATTTTGTACTATGGATATTCTTTGAATTCTCCTATGAAAACCAAACTCAGAAATGAAACTAGGGACATCCTGCGTTTGTATGATGCTTCACTGTCATGTTATTCTAGCTTATTATTTACATTCTTGCTTTGAGGAGACGACAATAGATTTTCCAGCAACGCCGGAGAAGAAAAAAGAGAAAAGAAAAAGCAAGCTGAAACTTAGGCGAGCAAAATTACAGAGAAGGTGAAAAGATCAAAAAGAGATTGAGAATAAATAATCAGTGATTCATGAAAGAAAGCTGAAAAGAGACAAGAGGTAGAGAGAAAGATTAATACTAGAGGAGAAACAGCTTGGCCCAGATATCTTTGCTTTGTAATCCATTGATCACTCACGACGAGATACATACTGTATGGTATGCGACCCACTGGCAGTGGCCTGCCTTACCCCTAGTGACATTCTAACACTTCCCTTACCTGCTGCCTTCCCACGCATCTCAACTACCATTCCTTCTCTCCCTTGCGTTATGTGTCATTCCTCATTTTCCTCTTCTCCCCCCCCCACTCCTCACTTTTCAGTTTACTGCATCATTCTTTCCTCCTTTACCTTCATTACTCCGTGTTCACTCTTCTATCTCCTCTTCATCCTCCTCATCTCCTCATATTTTGTATGTATCTATCTTCATTTCTTCCTTATTACTCGATTTGCTTAGTTTTTCATACCTTGAACTTTATCTTGTCTCTCCTTTCATAACTGTCCCTTTCTTCATCCTTGCATCAATCTTTCCTTACCCTCGTCTGTCACCATCACTTGCCCTTTACCTTCTCTCCTTTACCCTTTCTCTTGTAACTCCTTTATCACTCCTTCCCTTCTCCTACTTTCTTCCGTCATGCCTAATTCTATTCCCCTAATCATTCTATGTCATTTATTTCCTTGTATCACTAACCTGTCATTCCTCTCCCCATCCATCTCTTGCCATGCCTCATCACTTACCCCTCATTTATCTCTCATTTCTCCCCTTTATCACTTCCCAGTCTTCTCACCTCACTCCTTTCCCAGTCACTCATTTTTCACCTCACATTCATCCCCGCGATCCAACCTTTCCAATATGTGTCGAATCCTCCCTTTCCCTTAATCCACATCCGTCATCCCTCACTGCCTCTCTCTCCTTTCCTCCTGCTTTCTTACTAATCATTTCTCCTCCCTCTTCATCTAGTCTTATATTGTCCACTGAGACTTCTCCTCTTAATATCTATTCTTAAATATTCCACGTAACGCTTCGTTCATCGTACTACCCATAATTCTCTGCTTCTCTCTCCTCTCATCTTACCACACAATCCGTCTCCTCATAGCTTTAGCTTCATCACTCTCACCCTATCATTCCTCTTGTGGTTCAGTTCCCTCTTTCTTCATCCCTCACCCTTCATTCCTTTACTTATTTCTTCCATCCCAACAAACCTTTCCCTCCATCTCCCGCCCTCCAAATTCTATCAAATACTGTGTTGGATGGAGTCGGCTCTGCTGGTATAGTGCTCAAGATAGTGGAAAATCCATTTGCAGACACTTGTATGTGACGTACATCTAGCGTTATCTGGTAGCACCTGCATGTGAGTCCGCTCCTCTTGTTATCTAGCAACACTCGTATATGGGTTGAACTGTGTTGTTAACTGAAGACTCATTTATGTAAGCTGGCCATTAGTGTTGTCTGGCACAACACTCTATATGAGGCTAGACCTTAGTGCTGCTTTGTAGGACTTGTATGTGACGTAGACCCTAGTGTTGTATGGCGGCGGGCGGAGTTTAGAGCGAATTACACAGAGACTGAAAGGAACGCATGTCTTGTAACGAATGATAGAAATCAAATAGAATCAGGAATACACAGGAAGGTTGTAATCACAAAGCCTGAATAAATAGTTTTTCTTTTTTTAAAATTCCAAATGAGCTCAAAAAATAACCTAATGATATTATTTTTGATTGTTCAGCGGGAACAGCGAAATAAGAGCTGACTTTTTATTTACAAAATAACAGCACCACAAGCTCACAAGCTCCACTTCCTTTCAGCTTCCTTCAGTACCATTCCTATACCATATATCACGCTAATGCCTCTCATTTCTGCAAATGAAAATGAATGGAAAAGAAAATGGGAGGACAGACGTATTAATAGAGCAACAGTATCGTTGTGGACTCTTAACCTTAACGTAGGTTTAATCTGGGAGCAGATAAGGTTTGGTAGGTTATCTACCAAGTGTGTACAGGATCGATCCCTCTGCCGTCCTCAAGACCCTGGACTTAAGTAACTCTCATCGTCTGGGTAAAAGGTTGCAACCCTAAGGGAACCGCAAAATCCTTTGAAAGAAGCTGTTTTCAATTTTTTGAAGCAATAGCACATACAAGGTTCATTTGAGACTGTCCCTACCCACACAGAAATACCTCCACATGGACCTACTCTGGATCTTACATCCCTTCACCACCTCTGGAGTCTACTTTACTTCGTACTAGACATTTTTCATCTCATCCCACAAGCATCTCGTACACACTTAATCGGAAGTTATTTTCGTTCTGTGTAAAAGGCAATACAAATCTTTCTGTTCATCCTGCATATTTCCCGATGTAATCACCATGGTGAATGCTGGTCCATACAGCCAAAGTTTACTGTAGAGCCACAGCGACTCTCCCATTCACATATTGTATACTTACGTTCCCCTGTTATTTTACTTACATGAAAATATCTCCAGTACTTACTAGACTAATAGATTCATATCCTTTGCAATTTCTGCGTCTGTTTAAAAGTATATTCACTGTATACTTACTGTCTCTAATTAGGTGTACTCACGTCAGTGTTACATCAGTAAGGTACCACCTCTCATTCTCAGCGTTTCTTTAATTCATTCATTTATTTAGCTCTCTTGAACTTATCATCTCTGACACATTTTCATTTTGTTTCATTCTCTGTGTTCTGTCCCTTATTTATGTCTTCTTGATTCTGTAACAAAAATTTACCGTCTGCATCTCTCATATTTTCTCTTTTTTTCCATCCCTTCCTTTACAATTTCCTTATGATTCAAGCAGTCTCTGTTTACGCTAGACATTTGGCTCACCCGTCGTCTCAGGCCTGCGTCCACCTCTTTCATTGCTCCCATGTCCTTCTTTACTTCCTCCTCTGTCACTCATGTCATCGCCTCCTTACCTCAGCGTTGATGCCTTCCTGCTGTATTGATATCATAAATATTTAATGCCTCGTCTTGGCTGCTCCCAGCACATCACTGAAATGTACCTTCCCGACGTCACGCTTCTCTCCTCCTCAGTCCACTCGTTTGTCTGCTCTTCACACACACATTAAGGCCCCCTACAATTCTTCCGTATCTCTCTCTAATACTCCCCCATATAATCAGTTCCGAAACACAACTACTCTTATCTTCACACACATCATAAAGACCACTCTTTCTGATTACACTTTTCACATCATCAGTTTTTTTGTTCATTCTTCAGCAAGGTCGTGGGTAACTTCCAGGTCCTTTTGGTACCCTAAAAGGTGATATGGTAACTTCTCATTAAATCTTTTCTCAATATTGTTCTTCGAAATTTCAGAATTGAAAATTCGTTGTGTTTGCCATTAATACTATATGATGTAACTGTAGAATTACTTTACGCATGAAAAAAATATTTGTGAAAAAAATATAAATCTACGGATGCAGTGATGTAATGGGCACTTTCTGCTTTTTTCTTCAATCGTGTTTCCAATATATCTAATTTCCTCTAATGTTTCAAATGAGGCAGGAATTCCCCAGCCTTAGCAGCATATTTTCGCTTGACAATTCCATACACCTTCCAAGTTACGCTAGAAATGGCTCATGGTGAAACTAGAGAACTCTCTGTATCATTTTATATTTCTTGCTAATCAATACTTACTTTTTGTCGTAGAATATGTAGGTTATTTAGAATGGCCTTCATTTATTCAGGTGATATATGAATTTGTTCTTCTCGCCAGGCTTTTTCCTCCCCCTTTTTCAGCTTTTACTTGTAAGACCGCTGAGTATCAGGCAACACACAATCCTGTCGTAGAGCAGTCCGTATAACGTAATCCAGCTTTAGATAATCATGTCTCCAAAGATCCTCAAGTATTAGATTGACGGGAGATTAAATCTTGAAGTATTTACAATCCTCTCAATTGCTTGAATCAAGCGTCTGTACTGACAGGTTAAAACCTGCATATTTCGAAGATATTTCTTCCATTTGAGAGCAGGGCCATATCTGACTTAACGGCGCTGATGAAGAAATGAAATCTGCCAGCAAAAATTGGTGGGTAAGTACATGATCATCTGAGCTTAAACAATGCTTGCTAAGAGGGATTTTCTACAGTACCTTACACTATTGTTCTTCTCTACGCTTTCTACATAAAGCACTTACATATTCCTTTTGCAGAACCCAGCAAATCATAAGACAAAGTCAATGATTCCTGGTCCCAGCCGACATCCATGTCCCGCCTGCTCACAGCTGCAGGATGGCATCTCATCTCAAAAAGAAGTCATTTCGAGAGGCTCATATATATTAAAAACAATGCCCGCTGACATACGTTTAGAGTTTTCTTTTATTTCACAGGAATAAGAAAACTGCTCAAAACAATTAAGATGTTTCTTTAGCCACGTTATGCCAAGCACAAAAGCAATTGTTAAGATATGAGATACCGCCCAGGTTTCTGACCCTTACTAAAACACACTCTGTGAGATCTATTCTTGAATCAGCGGGTCAGAAAGTAGTTGGGTATAGAGCACTAGGACTGTGAATTTCTGTGGCAACGGAGTGAGAACATAAGAGGATCATCTTTTCTTTTTTTACTGTCTTTTCAGGAAACTAGCATCATATATGCGGGTAAGGTATTGGTCATCTACAAAAAGACATCTCGTGAAATATTGCCGGCTGAGATGAATCTCTTAAGATCTGAAAAAGGAGTTGAGAATGTGGAGAGAATGAGGAATGAGAAAATTCGAGATCCTACAGCATGAAGAAAGTGTTCAATCACGTAAAGGATGGATTTTCGGGGTAGCGTGGGCACGCTGAGAGGACCTGTGTGGGTGGAATGACGAAAGAAGAGTGTCCCTGAGAGAGGCGAGTGATTGAAGAAAGAGCGAGAGAATGATAGTAAGATGGAGTTAATGGATTAGCATGAACGTGAGAGGATGACTGTGTTGAGATGCATATATACCGAGTAACAAACTGACGAGTCTCCATGTGACACATTACACACCTTACAAGATCTCTATGTGACGCACTAAATTCCTACAGGGACTCCGTGTGACACACTATACTCCTAGAGAGTCTACAGGATCTACATTCCTATAGGATCTCCTTGAGACACAATACACTCTTAGGGGATTTCTATGGGACTATTATCATTGGATCCCCATGTAACACACAGCACTCCTATGGTGTCACCCTTTGATACACTACCCTATACGGTTTCTTTGCCCAGGGTTATTCTTCATGCCGTGGGCTGAGTATGGGAGCGATGTTGGTCTAGATGGTAATGACACAAGGAGACGTATTGACGTAACGGAGCTCTCTAGGAGGCGGGTGGGTCAATATGGACACCGTAGTCTGCAGTTTAATCGCTCTAGAAAATTCATATTTCCAGACACAACTCTTCATAAAGATTATATTGAGACCCTTTCGTATCTTCGGGCTTTTGCTTGTCTTAGGAAAACTACACTGAAACACTCGGACGCGTACTACATGCAGCACCAGTCTCTCTAAAGATAAATGTTGCACCATTGTCAGGTCGATATACACACCCAGGGACTAAACCCACCCTCTTGGAGAACTGAAAAGGTCAGGTCCATTTCTGATTCTTTGTTCCTAACCTTATCTCTACCATGGAATGTTGAACAACAATTTTAGCGCCTTTACTTTAAAAGAGAGTTCAAACTAACCCCTCCCCATTCTCTCTTTATCGAAATAGAGCCAGAAGGAATGGACTGGAAGCTAAGAAGCTGCTGATTTTCTGTTCGATGGTTGGGTTTGCTCCCCAGGTTCCTCATGTATCTGTTAGATAGTTGAGCTTGCTCTATAGGTTCCTTATTTGTTTGTTAAACCATCACTGATTTTGAGATTGAATAGCACAAATGACAAGTAAGATGGAGGTAAAGTAAATTCTACAGGAAGAGAACCGGATGCTAACATGAGTTAAAGCTAGTCTTCCTTATTCACCTCTCCCTGGACAAACAATTTAGTGATGTTATGTTAATCTTTTTCTAAGCTTTACTTTTTATTTCTGTGTATCTGTCTACTATACATATGACTAGCATTGTGTCAGATGTTGTACCTATATATAATCACAACTGATATATCATCATAAAGTTTAAAAGTTATAGCATTGATATAACAACGTCTAAATACTCTTGATATATATATATATATATATATATATATATATATATATATATATATATA
>JAYMFT010290324.1:0-10373 GCA_038088735.1 Panulirus argus | reverse complement strand
ATATATATATATATATATATATATATATATATATATATATATATATATATATATATATATATATATATATACACTGTTGTCATGAGCAGCTTGATGTGTGGGGTGCTGCTGGCATGCCTGAAGAGGCTCTGCTTCCTCCTTCCCCCTGAGTCAGAGGGGAATCAAAAAGCCATCTGCTTCTTATCATATTTAACTCTTGCCATCACCTGTCTTCACCTCTCTCTCTCCGTGATACTGCTGCTCTCTCTCTCTCTCTCTCTCTCTCTCTCTCTCTCTCTTTCTCTGTCTCCGTTCTACAGGCGTTAGTTCGGCCACTGCGTAGATCCCATCCACGTGTCTGACTGCTGCTTCCCATAGTTTCCGTGTAGACACTATCCACACGAGGATTGACCGTTATGATATATTCCATTCTTTTTCTTCCTCCTGGAACAGCGAAGCTCTTCTCTTCCACTAACCCTTCCACGTCTGAGACTTAGGTCTACAAACATCCAATAAAGAGGTCGAGTCAGCTCTATAATCATTCCCTTATACAACACCTCATTTCTGCTCAAAGCTCATGAGGATGGCCACGAGCAGGGCTTGCCTTTGCCCTGCCCTGTGTCTACCAGAACAGGGAAATATGACCAGTCACTCAAAAAGAAAAGAAAAAACACTTTAGAATAATGACGGACCAAGGGAGCACGACGATACGACCCTTGCGCACGAAAGTACTACCCTATGAGCACGACGGGACGAGCCTATGAGTGCTACGGTACGACCCTCTGAACAGGACGGTACGACCCTTGCCAATGATACAGTGAACTGTGATCTAAGTCCGTCTGAACATCATAGCTAAGCGTCGTACCCTCGTGCTGAAGGGTCGTACCGCCGTGCTGAGGGGGGTCGTACCGTCGTGCTGAATGGTGGTACCGTCGTGCTGGCTCCGTGGGCTGACAACGGCAGCTACCGGGCTGGAGTGTCTTCCCAGCGGCCATTAGCCGAATTATTCAACCGCTCAATGAATAATGGCTTCTTCTCTCTCTCTCTCTCTCTCTCTCTCTCTCTCTCTCTCTCTCTCTCTCCAGCCGGGGAATACTCATATCGTTTCCTTAAAAGGAGACTTGACGATGTTAATTCCAAGAGATAGAAAATGCCCTCGGGTCCTATGGGTGAATCGTCCACCCCGTTTTCTTCCGGTGGAGGTCGCTGTGCACTTCTAGTTCTGACGGAGTGTGTCACGCGTCCGGCCCACCGCAAGTCACCACTGTAAGTGGTTCTCACCTTCACAGTGGCTTCAGTCACCTGGAATTTTCTCGTAGTGGCTTCAGTTGCCTGGAATCCTCACGTAATGGCTTCAGTCACTTGGAATCCTCAAGTGGTGGCTTCAGTCACTTGGAATCCTCACGTGGTGGCTTCAGTCACTTGGAATCCTCACGTGGTGGCTTCAGTGGCCTGGAATCCTCTCGTAGTGGCTTCAGTGGCCTGGAATCCTCACGTAATGGCTTCAGGCACTTGGAATCCTCAAGTGGTGGCTTCAGTCACTTGGAATCCTCTCGTGATGGCTTCAGTCACTTGGAATCCTCACGTGGTGGCTTCAGTCACTTGGAATCCTCTCGTGATGGCTTCAGTCACTTGGAATCCTGGTGGCTTCAGTCACTTGGAATCCTCTCGTGATGGCTTCAGTCACCTGGAATCCTCACGTGGTGGCTTCAATCACTTGAAATCCTCTCGTGATGACTTCAGTCACTTGGAATCCTAACGTGGTGGCTTCAGTCACTTGGAATCCTCTAGTGATGGCTTCAGTCACTTGGAATCCTCACGTGGTAGCTTCAGTCACTTGGAATCCTCTTTCAGTGGCTTCAGTCGCCTGGAATCCTCACGTGGTGGCTTTAGTCACTTGGAATCCTCTCGTAGTAACGTCAGTCACTTTCAGTCACCTGGAACCCTCTCCCAGTGGCTTCAGTGACTCAGAGCGCCACACTCCCCTAATACTGCGCCAAACAACCTCTCTCCCCAGCCACTAACCTCCCCACACCCCAAGATGGCCGGCCTCCCCACAGGCGCGTACCCATATTGCCACATTTAAATAACTTGGGTGTAATACAGTGAAAGTTTTACGGTCTGTGGCGACACCTGGTGGCCGGGCCTTATCTCCTGCTGGGCAAGGAATGGCCCACACGGCCCAGGGGCCCCACGTGGCCACCCAGGGGCCTCCCTCCCCCCCCCCCGAGCCGCCTAGGGCCCCCTCTGAGATCCAGCCACAAGGAAATTACTCCTAGGCTAACTCTGGGAGGCCGTGCGCTGGGAGAGGAGAGGAGAGAGAGAGAGAGAGAGAGAGAGAGAGTACCAATGATGAGATGTTTCGCCTGGGAGAGGGTCGGCGCGTGGCGCTCACCGCCGTCTCCTGTGCTTGATTCACGAGCCCGTTGACGGCTGCAAACCTCACAGTTCTTCCGCAGTTGTCGATCCTGGTTTGATGTGGCTCTTCCTGCGTCTGGCCCTCGCCGGAGCGGCTTCAGCCTTCGCTCTACAGAGACCTCTTATATCTCGCTGAGCACAACACTGAAGAGAGAGATGCTGTATCTGTCTCGCCGTAAGAGTTCTCGTATATATCTGCCCCCTCCCCCCCGTGCAATTGTGTTCTGTGCATCGTGAGTGTTGAGAGATTTAATCCGTCTGTTTCATACACGGTTTCTGAGTTGAAGTTCAAAGATATTTCTCTCTTTGAGGTTCTCGGCGTGTTAACATGCGTTGGCTACCGTATACCGTTTTCTCTAGACTGTATATACAGTTGTAATAGTTTCTATGTTTGATATGAGGATCACTCCCTCACTTTTACTTATAAAGCGCTTCCTGAATCCTCTCCATCTGAATCATATCGGCTTGATTGATTGGTGACATTCATGCAACAGAGAAATGTCTAATTTTGATTCACAATATCCACTGAACATCTTCACCATCGGCTCTCTGTCTTTTGCAGCGAAATTTCTCTCTGCCACAACACTCGTTTCCCGCCATGAAAACACAGCCGGTCCCGTGTGTTCCCTCTACTGCAGCCTCCCGAGTCTGATGCCGCCATGATCTGCGTCACTAACTTGAATTTCAGTCGCTTTTCGTCTTGGTTCCTGTAATGAGTCACAGTTGTATTTCAATTCGTTCCGTGATTCGTTTGTTCAGATCTTTCTATCATGTAATCCCATCAGATTTTTCCCTGCCCAATGATGTACTACATTTAAGTCTTTTTTCCACCTTGACCTTATATTCTGTCACTGGCTCTGGCGCGACCTGCCAATTATGTATCTTTACGTTCCTCTATCTCCCTGTCTGTGTCCGACATCCCTGTGATACAGAGTTGTGAGGTTTGAGCTCTTCCTTGTGGCACAGCGGAACTGATACCTTCTCCAGGCGTGGCTCCATTTCCTGCTAACCAAATTTGTATTCTACATGTGCTGCAAATTCCTATATTCATATTTCTAATTCTCATTTGCTTTGTTCCATTACTTTCCTAAATACATTTCTGTAGTTTGCCTTATCAAATGACTTAAGGAAATCTGCAAAAAAATATCGATTTCCTTCATTTATTTGAATCACATAAACATCTTTGTATCGAGTTAGCAATACAGTTTGTTAGTTAACAATCTAAGGCGAGTTTGTTATCGAGCAATCTGTGATTGTGGTAGGATTCTTGTGTATAATCCTTGGAAGTCAAATCATCCAATACTTTTTTTATTAGTTTTGAACATGTTAATTATAGGTGATATCAAGGAAATTTGCTTGGCTCTAGTATAGTATGCGGTCTACCACGGCATCAAACATTATAGCATGCGGTCTACCTAATTTACTACCTAACCTAACCAACCCTAGGTTAGGTTAGGTTAGGTTAGGTTAGGTTAGGTTAGGTTAGGTTAGGTTAGGTTAGGTTAGGTAATAAATGAGGTAGACCGCATGCTATAGTGTTTGATACCGTGGTAGACCGCATACTACAGTAGCACCGTTTGTTTATACTGTCTTAACATCAATGTTGGTTACTTCTTGGTGTGGTCCTTGGACTCAGCGACTGCCGGGTCTCGTTAAGGACATCAACGTCAAGCTACATCCATCAACCAAAAGATCGTCAGCGCCTTCTTCAGGTGTTGGGGACAATCCTAAGACTCACAGACACTCATGCTACGTATGTGTTCCCAAGGATCAAGGAACGAGCTTTGTGCATTGGCAAGACTCGCGCCGTTTTGTGAATGTTTGCAAAACTGCTCTTCCTTCTGGGATTTGCTAACGACAGCGGTTTGGCTAGAGTCGTCCTTGTCTATCCGTGGGAGAAAATGGCTGGCATTCCATCAGGTCCCGTTGCTGAGAGAGAGAGAGAGAGAGAGAGAGAGAGAGAGAGAGAGAGAGAGAGAGAGAGAGAGAGAGAGAGCAAGACATGGCCATCCAACTTCCACAGACCACCCTAAAGGAAACGACCAAACTTCTATTGAAATTGTTTTCATAAATCCAGAGAATATGTTGTTTCCCGCCCAACCCCTTGGAACGCCAACCCCTCGCTCAGCCAATCCATTCTGCCCACAACCAATCCCTCCTTCGGCCAATTCCCATCGACGCTAACCAATCCCTCCTCTGCCTGAACCATTCTGCCAGTAACCAATCCTTCCCTGACCCAATCCTTCCTGCCAGTCTCCTGTAACATTCACTAATCTTTACCGCTAATTCTGTTCCTAACTTAACCCCCCCACCCACCACCTGGCTTGATTCAACTAACTGTTTCTTCTTTAGCAAGTCATCTCCTGTAATCCTGCCTACTAATCATCTCTCATTTAACCAATCTCGGGCCGGTGTCCTGAATAGTAATCTCTCCTCTAACCAATCGTCTGCCTGATTCCTGCCTGCTAATATGTCTTCTAACCAATCACTCACTAGAGACCTAATGAGTTTACTACAATCTTGCCTATTAAAGTCCACTTCAACCAATCCACAGTCGTGTCGTCCAATCCTTTCTCACTTTCTTTTCATCCTGTTACCCTAATCCTAATCCGCTGGGAGATTCGAGCTCCCAATCAGCACAATACGATGATTAGGAACGCAGAAATGATCATGGATTTGAGCATCCGGTGATAAGGAGAGATCTTTATAGACATATGGTCGCTAGAGGGAAGTGGTCGCTTTGAGAAGAGCAGACAATACAGACAGGTGGACTTTATGGATAAGATAATGCTATGAATACTTAAAGAAAATGCTTCTGCTGTAGAACTGACGCTATATGAAGGTAGTCGTTATAGACAAATGGTTCCTACAGGCGAGGGGGACCGCGTTATACAGATGAACAGTATAGAAAGATGTGGCTTTACTGAGAGGTGGCCGCTTTAGGCAGGTGGACTCTACAGAGAGGTGGTCGTTTCAGAGAGTTGGACTTTACAGAGAAGTGGCCACTATAAGCGGAAGGTCGTCATAAGCCTGTGGTACAACAGGCGGCCATTATGAACAAGTGGCCGCTGTAGGAAAGAGTCCGCTTTGATAAACCTGTAGTCTTAAGAGCACTCCAGTTGGCCGGAGAGGATTTTGTTGTCTGTATTATCTCCACTAATCCTTTAAGAACGACGGAACGACCCTTATGCACAACAAAACGACTCTTGAGCACGACGGAACGACCCTTGAGCACGACAAAACAGCTCTTGAGCAGGATGGAACGACCCTTGAGCACGACGGTACGACCCTTAAGTATAGTAGCCTGGCCTTAGATCATACTCATAATGCTTAGGTCAACGGCAAGGCCATCATACTCAAAAGTCGTTCCTTTTTGTATGCTCAAGGGTCGTACCGTCGTGCCTACGGGTCGTACCGTCGAGATTGTTTGCCTTCACCCATTTTCACTGACGTGTGAAAGCATGAGTATACCCCAGATGGTGTCTCAATACACAAATACTATGATTTTGTTTCCGATGGACAGGGGGTGTCAGGTTTCATTTCACTGCTTCACGGATCGTACCGTGGGCCTGCTACTTGTGTGTTTGTGTTTGTGTGTGGGGGGGGGGGAGGGGATAGAGAGAGGTTCCCGAAACCCGCCACATTGCCTCTAATGAAGGGTTAAGACTGGCGGAACAATGAAATTCCGAAAAAAAAAAGAAAGAAAAAAATGGTATGAGTCGTAAATATGTAGGGTCAAAAGTTTTGTAAACCGGGGTTCGAGACAGCACAACTCACGATTCGAACCAGAGCTCGGAACCTTGAAGATCCGGGTTGAAGGAATTCTGATTAAAAAGAAAAAAAAAAAAACTCAAATTTCAAACAAATCTTGAATGAAAATCCTCCTACTAAAATCTGCCAATTAGAATATTATGCTAATTATTCTCATATTTTACAAGTCTCTTCTCCTCTGAGTAATTACAAATAGTTCTGGTATTTTGAAATTAACTTTCGGGACAACATGGCCGCCTTGCCTCGTACAGACTAATTAACTTGATACTTTGGAAAGAAAAAGAAAAAGGCTTTAAACTTCCCCTCAGGAAAATGCAAGTAATTACCAAAATATACTTAAGATAAATCTGGACCCGTTCGCAGTTCGCGTAATTTATGACTTGGCAAACACTCATCAATCCAGCCAAATGCCCAGAATCCTGCAAATTGATCGTCAACTTTGGCCAGGATGGCGGGTTGGCGAAGCCTTCGTCGCAGCTGTGATATGCTGCCCTTCAGCACGACGGCACGACCCTTGAGCACGACGGCACGACCCTTGAGTGCGACGGCACGACCCTCGAGTACGACTATACTACTCTCTTTAGTACGACGGAACGACCCTTGAAAATGATGATAGCATGGCTTTTGACCTGATCCCTTAAAGGTCAGGTCAAAGGTCAGGCCATGACACCCAAGGGTCGTACCGTTATGGTCAAGGGTTGTAGCTACAGTGGGGAGCCAATCTAACTATTGTTTGTCTGGTTTATGAGGACAGTACAATTACACCATATCAGTGGCCCAGATGTGTCATGGCCTCAGTGATTACATCAAGAATACGAAGCAAAGCTTTCAAAAAACATTCGCCATTAAGTGTTGACAAAGACACCGATGCGCCATTGTTATTCTTGCGTTCATTATTCCTCGGCTATTACACTCCTGCATTTCTTTTCAGAGCGTCTGAGAATGTCAACAATAGAGTTACTGTTCGTCGATGTATCTTCTTTTCTCTGCCGTTCCTTTAGGATAAGAATGGATCGGGCGTCCCTTCCCTCGGCTGGCTCCCCCCGTGTATAACCATGGCGACGCAATTACCAACTTGTCGATGCTCATTTATTATTCACGTGACAATAAATCAAACACAGATATATACACTGAATGCCCATTCGAACCTTTCTCTGGGTGTGAACGACCTCTCGCCCATAAATTCTCGCTTCACATTTATTTTTACGCAGATATAAACATGCAGACATAAATTTCTGGGCGACACACAGACTCGGTTCTTTTTCAAAACACGCTCTTCGGGCCAAAGACGGCGATAACAAATGGCTGATGCGCGTTTGTTTTTCTTCCCGGATATAAATTTGGCGGCAACAGACAGACAGACTTGGGTCACCCCTGAACACAGCTGCCGGGCTCCAGCTGACAAGACGGAGACAAACTGTCGATGAACATTTGTCTTTCACGCTGAAAACAAATTCTGTAGCATCGAGCGTACTCCAAGACTCCCCTAGAGCTCACACTAGATATTAAGAGCAGACAAGCGCTGGAAACCTCATAGCCCTGGCTCACAGGAACTGGGAACCTCTCATCCCTGGCTCACAGGCATTGGGGACCTTACATCCCAGGCTCACAGGCACTGAAGACGTCACAAGTCGGTCTCACAGGCACTGGGGGCCTCACATCCTTGGCTCACAGGGACTGGGGACCTGACAACTCGGGCTCACAGGCACTAAGGACCTCACAAATCGGACTCACAGGCACTGGGGACCTCAAAACAACATGCTGTTCCAAAGTGCACAGTCTCCAGGTCACCTGGCACCTTCGTTCAACATTATCGACACCAGTTCCTTTGACGTTGACATATACACTAAACGTGGCCCCTTCAGCACCACAGTACGACCACTGAGGACGACGGCACAGCCCTTGAGTGTGAGGTTACAGCCTTTAAGGTCGGCAGTACGGCCCTTAGGTATGATGGTGTGACCTTCAAGAGGACCCAAGTTAATACCGTCATGCTTTAGGGTTGACTGTCGTGCTCAAGGGTCGTATCGTCGTGCTCAAAGGTCGACTGTCGTGCTCAAGGGTCGTATCGTCGTGCTCAAGTGTCGACTGTCGTGCTCAAGGGTCGTATCGTCGTGTTCAAAGGTCGCCTGTCGTGCTCAAGGGTCGTATCGTCGTGCTCAAGTTAGTCAAGAAAAAGCTTTTGTTTGTACTACAAAGTCGGCACATAGTTTGCAAGCGACATTACAACACTACATTATAGACTACTCCCTCTGTTCTCCATATGGGGTGGTACCTCATGGGGGTACATCACGGTCGGTACATCAGTAAGGGGGTACACCATAGGGGGTACAAATCCTAGAACAATGTATCCTCATCACCACTCCTTCGTCTGGTGTCTGAGGTGGATAAGATATAACCTGTAAGGCTTATCTATTTTCCTGGCGTTCAATAAATTTACGACACATTGAACTTCGCCTATAGTCCTTTTTTTATGTTTCCTTTGTAGACAGGGCGATACAAGATCCTGAAGGATACTTCTGTGAAGTTTTCCACCTCTCTCAGTGTATCAGATGAAAGACAGGACGGGTATAACGCCCGTCTAGCATGTCGTCCTTTTGTTAAAAGACGGAATAGAATTGACTTTACGGATGAGTATTTTTTTTTTGTGACATTTATGACTCGTAGGAGAGATTCGAACCCGGGGTAATACGTTTCTCGACTACTTAACGCAACACTGTGATCTTAGTAGTGTCCTGTTTGTTTTCCAGTGTTTACACACTCCACAGTAGGCTGCACAGCCTTTAACTCTTCGACCTGCAGGAGTATGAGACGCGATATCTCGCTATGAAGACCTGTTTCTGTAATGCGGATAAAGTCAGTGTTACCGGACTCCGCCTGCACGGGGTGACACCGCGACTGAAAAGTCACCTTGGGCGAGGCTGTGTCGTTGGGAGGAATGACGCGTCGAATAATTTTTCAAACTAAAGGAGTCCAGAATTTCCCTGCTGCTGCAGGAGCCGCTGGAGAGAGCTCCTGGATAACGCCAGGACTCATTATTATAAACGGTATCCTGCGGCAGTTCTAGATCAATACGGGGAAAAAGAGATTCAATGATATTGACTAAAAGGTCCACATCATACGATCTTCCATTACGGCCCTCCGAATTGTCTGACTCATCAACTGGTGATTATGGCCATCCTTGAAAATCTTTATGTCTTCTTAACAACTCTTCAGCTGGTTGGTTGTTTGCCTGGTTGTTTGGGGTCTAGGCCCACCAGCTGCCGGGGTTATCAAAGGCCGTCAACGACTATCTACATCCATCTAACGAGATATCTCGAACACCTTCTTCAGGTGTTGAGGATGGTTCTAAGACCACGCACGCCCTCACTATGCGTGTAGACCATTCACCCACTGACCATGGGAAAGAATCACTCATTTAATCATTATCGATGAACACCTGTTCCTCCGGTATTGATAAACTCGTTGAATAAAGAAAAAGTGAAAAATGAAAATCTAGTACTAGTCGCTTCGTTTTAAATGCCAAATCTATGAAATGTTTTGTCTTTTCTTATTCATTTTGTAACATTTTTTTCAAGCAGATGAAATGCTTAGACCTCAGCTAATGCATGTCTCTAGCCACTGGCCACGCTACACTTGAACTACAAATGCCGGAAATCAAGACCATTTTCTTTGCTAGTTGAGACGGCGCAGCCAACTGAGTACTCTAATGAAGGCTATCTCATTAACGGTGTATGTATGCAAATATATGTAAACCTGAGCCAGGTACCAATTTTATCGACCAGTCCCTGGGTGTGGATGAACAGCTGGGTTGACTGTGGACCGACTATCGCCGTCAGGATTCGAACCTATGCGTTCGAGCCTGGGCGGCCCGTAAGTGCATCATGGTCAGCGAGGCTGACCGCTACACCTTTGTCTGCCTCTAGTGGAAAATGGAAAGCTGGACTCAACCTCAAGTGATCCAGTGTGACCTGGACGAAGTCCTGGAACTGGAGAATGGATGGCTAAGCAAGTGAGCTGCTGGGGTCCACATGCAAGTTCCAGGGCCGGCCGAAACTGGAATATGGAAATGACCCAATATTCTGAATGGGAGAAAGCGAGACGAAAGAAAGACAGGAAAAAAGAGTCTCTCTCTCCCTCTCTCTCTCTCCCCCTCTCTCTCTCTCTCTCTCTCTCTCTCTCTCTCTCTCTCTTTCTCTCTCTCT
>JAYMFT010290313.1:0-10373 GCA_038088735.1 Panulirus argus | reverse complement strand
TATATATATATATATATATATATATATATATATATATATATATATATGTCTGTATGTATATGTATACACAGACAAAAGGCGTCTTTGATGGTGTGGGTGGCGAACACATAGCAAAGAGGAGGTTTTTTAGGTGGAGGAAGCGAGCATGGCTCGCACAATGGGTACGATCCCTCGACGTAAAGAGATGACAGGTGGGTTCAAGTGGGCTCTACGGACCTAGAGGGTCCTCGTTCCCGTTCTGGGAAGAGAGGAGGGAGCAGTGGTAAAGGTGGTCAGCGGAGGGTGCTGGTCTCTCCCCGACTCTGTCACTGTGTAAACGCTTCCTTATAGACGTCTGGCTTTAAATGGAGTGGTATGTGTCAGTGTATTGACCTCCTCGAGTGTACAGGGGCGTCAAAGTGTAGGCGTGGATTCGTAGGCGTCACTAGATAGCGTAAGCCATTGTGAGGGTGTAGGCTAATGTGGTCATATATATATATATATATATATATATATATATATATATATATATATATATATATATATAGGGAGATGTGTGGTATTCGTGGCTCGTTAGATTTATACATATGAGCATCGTCTATTTGCCTAGAGCCCAATATAATCAATAGCTCATAAAGAATCTCATTATTTTGTCTGTTTTAGAATCTCTTGTGTGTCTGTCTGCTGCCAAATATCTCCCTGTCCCTCCAATAGTCTCCTTTGTTTCCGATCGTATTGGCGTAGCTAGACAACTGTCTGTTTACCTTTTCTGTCATATGTAGACAGAAGCATAATGACAGTTTGGACAGTTTAGTGGTATCATGATTCACCATTATTTACCGTGAGTAGAAGCATCTGCCTTGCCAATTCGCTGGTGAACCACTGTTATCTGTTCAACAGATCAGTGGTGAACAGAGGGACTCATTTTACCAGGTCGATGGTGAACAGTAGATCTCATTGCAACAGGTCACAAGTGAACAGTCCCACTCATTCCGCCAGTTCATTAATGAACAGCCTCTATCACTTTCCCCACATCACTGGTGAACACTTCGATTCACTCCAGTAACTCACTGGTAAATAACTGGACTTTTTTTTTTCCTTAAGTGATTGATGAACAGAAGGGAATTCAGTTCATTGCCACTGTTCACCGGTCGTGTTCATTTGCCCAGGTGATTGATAGGCAGTGGGATTAAGTTCAGTAGATGAACAAAAGGTTATGTATCAGGCACCTGTGTTTGAGGAGTCTGCTTTTACCTGTTGTTGGTGGGAATACATGATTGCTCTTCTTTGTCCTGTGTCCCATGAATCGACTGTTTGGGGGTAGTGTCCGTCGTTTTCCGTCTCCTTGATACGTGCCTTCCTGTTGTCTTCCTTCCCATTTTCTTTTTTAATGGGAGAGAAGAATAGGTGAGGCAGGGGAAGGAATAGATTGAAATGGAAGAGATGGTTGTAGTGTGTACAGGTGTATGGTGTAAGATCTTTGATGCATTTTGGTAATTTGCTGAAAGCCTGTTTGTAGTGTCTACTTCATTTACCCCCATCGGACTTGGATATGTATGTATTCGTGTTGTATCCTTTGTTTTTTCTGGAAGAGATTCATTAATCTAAGCTGAACGTTGTTCATTGTGTACATCGATGGATGACTGGAGCCTCCCCGATTTATTTTGAAGCTTTGAAGGAGCTGAAGGTGTTTCATGTTTGTAATGTTATCGAGATCCCGAATTTGTCTGAAACCTTTCTGTAGTTGTCGTCAGGTTACGATAGGAACAGACACTCTCTCCTTCGTCGTATGGAGTCAATGTACAGTGCGGTATCAGGAAGCAAGTACTGCCACTAATACACGATAAAGGAAATCAGCCGATATGTTACGTGTCAAGAATTCTTGGCATATCAACACCCCTCTGAAAAACTGGCATTAGAAATTATCTTTAGAACACGTGAAGACTTCAACACGTCCCATCAATGCAGTCCTTAATTAAGCAAATACACCTTATCACTTGATCGGACTGTGTATCATTAGCGATAAAGTGGCCCAGGGAATCATTAAGGATCCTAAATAGCATGACCCCCGCAGAGGGCGTGTTGATAAGATCTTGTTAGTCACCGTAACACGCACAGGGGGGAGGGTCCGTCGGGCAGTCTTTTAGGATATTTATGCAGAAAACAGGATTCATCGCAAAAGTCTTTGCTGGTGTTTAGAGGCGCCCAGGAATCCTGTTTTTATTAGTTTTAACACCAACCTGGAAATCCCCGCTCTTCGTATATATCTTGTGTCAGTATTGTGTACAGGATCTTCCCAGTATATATACGTCTGGTGTGACTGATACCCATGAACGATATCAGAAGATCAGGTACTGACATAATTGCCCTTAGTGATCGTACACACGTACGTGGATCATTTTTAGCAGAGATTGGCTTTCTGTCCCACGCAAGACAGCGTTAGGAATAGACGAAAGGCGGCCTCATATTCACACCAGCAGTCTACAGCTGTCATGTACCAGTGGAAAACAATCATTTGACTCGATCGAAAATCCTCACTGGTTTATGATTCATTTGCATTATTGATACGGTTCGTCCGGATATTACTAGTTATATAGATACCAGTTTTCTCTTCAGCTCACCGACAGACTAGCCCAAGTGAGAGGCTCAAGACGGATCACACTTGCCAGTGTTGTGAGCGAGAAGCCAATAGTAGTAAAGCCGTCTTCAGCTTGTGTGGTGGTGTGGTATGATATTCACCAGGTCTGAGCTCGCCTAGTGTGGTGGTGTGGTAATGAGATTCACCAGGTCTGGGGTCTAGCAGGGACCCCCTCCCCTGTCTTAAATGACGGGGTCCCGGTGTCTGTCGGCCCCCTCCTCCTCCTCCCCCTCGGGAACCGTACAGGGAATGTTCATTAGCGGAGGCTCGTAATTACTGCAGATAACGATATCTGGGTCTGGTGTCGGAGGCGGGCGGTGCGGTGAGGCGGCCTAGCCAGCATGAGCTCCCCGACCGCCTCATCGGCCTGTGTGGAGTCAAAGTATGGGGGCCTACTGTTAGGCAGCGCTCTGCGTGAACAAGCTCGAGTAAGAGGTTTTGTAAATATATATTTTTCTTTATTAGACGAACACGAAATAAAGATTTATATACCAAAATCTAGAGAATAGATAATGGATTAAACAGCGAGTATAGCAAGGCTTGATTAATTCAGTCCGGATCATTTAGCAGCATAAGGGCCTTACACAACCACTGGTGTTTGCGCCAGCATTCCGCGGCAGAAATTAGATCTACAGTTAAGATAAACATCGCCAGTAATGGCAACTTGTGGCCGGAGCCAAATGATGCAGGGCTCTGCATCCAAACACCTTCAATTACCCGCGTGTAATTAATCACTGAACCCGGATGATAAATTGCGTTCGCCCTCTTGCTTGCTTTAATACTTCCAGTCCCTGTGGTGCTTGCGCTGTAACGTATTGTTCATTTACTCTCCGTCTTCACGTACGAGTGTACAGACTTAGTTTTGGCTGCACCCTTTGTGTTTTGTGAACGATGTCAAATCACAGGACTATTTCTGTCTGTCAGTTAAGCTCTGTGGTTGTCTGTCTGTCAGTCTATGTTTATCTATCTGTCTGTATGTGTATTTATTTTTCTCTCTGTCTGCTGATATGTCCGTCTACTTATACATCTGTTTGTTTGTCTCTGTATTCATCTGTCTATCTTGTGTCTACCTCTCTTTCATATCTGCCCTATCTATCTATCTATCTACCCATCTGTGTTTACATCCATCCATTATCATTAAGTTCGCTAACAGTTCCAAGAGGAATATCAGGTACACACACAGACCCTCTCAAAGTACACACACACAACCTCACCCCACGTCCTGAAGCTTGGACTTTACGTGTGATAAAGCAAATGTAACATTTGCGTCTGTGGCGTTCAGTGTCTTGGGAATGTAGGTCATAGGGGGTAAAGCTGATTCATTATTCTGTTTCAGGAGGCATTCGGTTTAGCTCTCTATTCGGTTGCAGTGTCTCTAAACGGTAGAACACCATATTTAGATATAGAGCCAATTTCTGAAGAAAGAAATACGTACTTAACCTGTTATGTATTACGGTACGATCCTCGAGCATGTGGTTACGATGAAATGACCTTTGACCTGACCCTTATATGAACCTTAAGTATAATGAACCTGACGTTTCATGTGAACCTCTTAGGGTTCAGGTCTAGACAGGCCAGACCATCATTATCAGAGGAGTGTACCGTCATACTCAGGGCTTGTACCGTCTTGTACAAGGGAGATGGGGGGGGGGGGTTAACTTATGACTAGGGTACAGTACGTACCTCTCCGGGAACTGGTCAGGTCAGGTCAGGTCAGGTCAGGTCGTCGCCCCACAAGACCCCTGCGTCGTAGAAAACGGATGCCCCTAGCATGTGTGTGTGTGTGTGTGTGTGTGTGTGTGTGTGTGTGTGTATGCGTGAGTAAAGACATGATACATACATTCACGGATAAGAGACAGGGCAGCGCGAGTGAAAAAAAATCTCTCCCCATAACACACAAATAGTAATTCTTCCCCCCAATAGTACAAACAGGTAAACACACACACGCACACGCACACACACACACACATGTACCCACACACAAAAAAAAAATTGTACATAAAACCATAAACGCACAAATTAAGCATTCGACATAGTGACCTCTGATAACCTCCCCGCTGTGATTACTCAGTAAGGTGACCTTATCTGGTCAGTGTATTCTCTTAAGAGACGTCATACCCCGCCCTTGTTCTCCTAATCTCAATGTTCCACGCCTGACCTTTGGATTCCAAGGCGCCATGGCTCGACCTCTTGTATAGCCACTGGGCAGGCAGGTCTGAGAAAAAAAAAATAGTGACCCACCAGTCGTAGAAAACGGGTTCTCTCTCTCTCTCTCTCTCTCTCTCTCTCTCTCTCTCTCTCTCGAAAAAGATATGATATTACGAATTTAGAGAAAATTTACCCCTGTTTTTTTTATTTCAAATCTAGCCACAGATGTATTCAGAGAATATTTGTCCTTTTTTTTTTCTCTCAAATCAAAACTAACCACAGAAGTATTCCGTAGAAGAAGGTATTATAGATTCTAACTTTTCTTTGCTAGTCTTGGCTTTTGTTAGAAATCTAGATACAGCTGATGCTCAGTTTTTGGTTTTGGATCATCCATGATGTACTTAGGATTAGTTCCCCTCATTAGCGTAATTTTTCTTCGTGTTGTTCATAGGTAAAGGAAGTCAGCGAACTGCGCCTAGTTTACCCAGCTACCGCGTGGAGCGCTGCCTCAGAGCTGTAGGAGCCATATTAAAAGGACTGTTGGGGTTGCGTAATAACAACATTTAGGAAGATAGATAGATAGATGGATAGATAGATAAACTGACTGTTTGACTGATTCATAGAGAGACGAGCAGACAGATAGATAAACAGATAGATAGAAATAGCCAGTAGATAATAGATAACAGATAATGTGGTGGTTAAGTGTGAGCGAGAGGTATAGGAAGGTGAGAGGCATCAGGCAAGATGTATGAGGTGGTGAGGATCGTGTGGTCAGGGGCGTGAGGATTGTGAGGAGGAGAGGAACGGTTGTGTTTAGTGTGTGGCTAAGGGAGGACCTACCTGATGGAGGCGCGACCGGGGCAGGACGGTAGAGTATTTAGGTTACGAGAAGAGAGAGAGAGAGGGAGGGGTGGGAGGACCAGGTGATGGGTGAGGTGTGTGGCGGGAAAGTGTGGGAAGGCGAGAGTAATGGGACAGGTGGGAAATAAGATGGTTGTTGAGAGGTGAGTGGTAGATGGAACGTGAAAGGGATGCTGGTAGATGGGTGATAAAGTCACTACTGTTGGCTGGTGGGTGGTGAAGGGATGGTGGCAGCTGTGGCTGGAGACGTTGTTGGCTGGTGGAAGGACGTTGGCAGCTGGTACGGTAGACATCGTTGGCTTGAGAGGGCATGGTGAAGAGATGGTGGCAGCTGCTATTCTCTCAAACGGAGTGTCGGGTCGAGTAGTGGTAGATGTTGTTGGTTGCGTAGGTGGGTGATGATGGTACATGGTTGATACAGGAGGGAGAGAGGAGGGGAGGTGGTAGCAGTGATTTACGATAAGTACATGGGTGATACGAGGCTCGTTGGGAATAACGTTCACGGCGAAGGAGGCCGATAACGGAGGAGAAATGACGGGAATACGCAATGTGGAAAGTGCTGAAGATAAAAGAGAGGGTGTTTCAAGTCGTTGAGAGCCGAGTGTGATGATGTGAGGGTCGATTGCGTAGGAGTACAGTGTCTGTGAAGATCTATAGTGAGGGAGCGAGCCAAGAAATAACAGATGGCGTGAATAAAACTCTCCAAATTTTAGCCTGATACTCGATACCATTTGAGTATATATACCAATTCCTTTTAACCCACATCAGACAGATGCAAGCCTACTGGCTGGTTACAGTGAAACAATTGAAAGAAGTATGGAAGAGGAAAGATACTGAAAGATAAATAATTTTCCCTTCACTCAGAGAATATCATGAATGACAACAAGACTTACAGGAGGAGAGTGAGTACCGAGTGAGGGAGTTAGGTGTACGGACTGTGACTGGTGGAGCTGAAGAAACCATAATGTCCGGGGATCTTGGGACACCGAAGACTCGGTTGTAGAGAAAGGGAAGGCTTGGTGTAAGGGATGGGATGGGATGGCTAGGGGGTAGAAAAAAAAAAAGAGAAAGGTTGATTGGAGGCGACGAAGCGGAATGAGAGAGAGAGAGAGAGAGAGAGAGAGAGAGAGAGAGAGAGAGACCCATCCCCAACACAGACCACCCCAACACGGTGACACAGCGCGACCCCACGAGTGACAACAGCATCCGTCACCCCTGGTCGCAAGTATATACCATCAGTGAGACATCCACCTGTACCACCCACAACCTTCCCTTACCAGTACCGGGGACACTGTGTTGACCGCTAACACACACTACACACACGACCACCACCAGTATCTCAACGACGAGGTGACGCTGCTCGCCTGTGGAAGGTCAGTCACTGCCGTTGAAACGAAAGGAGAAAGGAAGATTGCAAAATAGATTCAGAATGTCTTAGGGAAAGTAGCGGAGTGCTCGGAGACGTGGCAGATAGATCTCAAAGTAGACAGAGGCATTGTATGGCACTTCGACAACAAAGATGTTCATTATGAACTCAAATTACTCTGTGAACCATAATCAGAAGTGAAAGAAGAATAAGAATTTAGATTGATTATCAGTAATGACCTGGAATGCATGATAATAATGCCCAGCTGCTTGTAATAAAACTGAGATTTTTTTTAGATTTCATGGGTAGAAATGACTAATAAACGATGGATACAATATTCCACTCTTTGCAACTCCTTAATCACATCTCGTATTGGAGAAAAGCTGGTCACTTCTGGTCAAAGACGAAGAAAAAAAAGTAGAAATTCAGAGAAGAGCATAAAAACTAGTTCCGTTACTCAGAGATTAAGCCTAATGAAGAAACAAAACAGAACCGAAAATTATTCTCTTTAATAAAAGCTCAGACACCATTATCTAAAGTTTTCTAAATGCTCATCGATTTCGATACATAACCTACGAAAATTTCGAGTCGTTATTTCATTACCAGGTAGTTACAAAACTGAGAATATAAAAAAACGGAATTCAAACCACGACAAACCATTGAGATCAGCCCACCCACCACAACCACCACGGAAACCGTTGTCGTGGTTGTTCGAACCGCTCCACTGCAACCATCGCAACGCCTGCAGACCAACGTCAGCGCAACTACCCAAAACCACTACAAAACCTTTACAACCACAACCCTCTGTGAACCGACACCACTGCAACTACTATCATTACAACCAGTACCACTGAGCAACCATCACCTACATCAACCACTGCAACCACTGACACCACTTTGAAAGCAGATCTGCATATCCATCATCATCATCACCACCACTACTATTCCTCCCTCACAACATCCTCTCCCACTGAAAGTCCTATTCTCCCCCATCCCCAACACTTCCTCAACCGTCACCAACCTCCACCATCTTTTATCTTCAGTGATTAACATGCCAGGCCAGCGTCCTGTTACGGCATGGGAGGGGATGCTAGAGGTCAGAGGTCAGGGGTCAGCCGGGAGGCCTAACTATGTCATCATCAGAGGAGGCTGGGGAGTGGGAGAGGAGAGGTCACGTCCGGCTCAGGACTTAACACACATCTCGTACGTACCCGTCCACACACCACACACACACCGATCTGGTCGCTTCCTTGGGAATGACCCGAGATGTGGCGGTGTTTATAGTAATTAGGACGCGTGATGGGTGTCTTACTGAGAGGGAGAGAGAGAGAGAGAGAGGAAAACTGTCACAGGGTTGTGTATTTGGGGGCGTTACCCATCTGATACCCAGATGAGTGTGACCCTGTCTGAGACTCCCTGCTATGGCTCGCATCGCTTATCTTGTCCATGTCGAACATGGAATGTTTTCTGGAATTATGGATATCATATTATCATTTCTACACACACACACGGATTATAGATTACTCTTCAAGTTCTTTCTCTATCATTTCGTATTTCTTTCAGTTTCTAAAATCATGAAGGTGGTGTGTGATATGATGTCCCTGAAATTTTCGGAGTTACCGACTTGGTGTAATAATAATACTCATTGATTTTCCTTCAGTGGCTGCGATGATTTCATGATAAAGAGTTTTGCTTCTTGCGGCCAGAAATGGGAACTGGGAGGAAGGTTGAAGGAGATTCATTAACTCGTATATTGATATAGATATCCTGAAGTCGCGGGAAAAAGTCATACAATAAGTTTTGCGTGATGTTTAGATCTCCCATTTATACCGCTGATGGAAGGACCATGGTGTGTAGCAGACGTAGTTAGGTAATGGGCACACCTGCAGAATGAACACAGGTGGTCAGTCGACACCAGGTTTATGGTGTACACAGGTGTATGGACGCAGGTGTATGGTGGATATAGGTGTATGGTGGACACAGGTGTATGTTGGACATACCAAGGTTTATGGTGGACATACCAGGGTGAATTCTGGACACAGTTATGTAGTGGAGAATGTATATGGCAGCCGTAGTTTTTCGATGGACATAGGTGTATGGTAGACACAGGTGCGCGATGGTGTGTGATTACGCCAGGTATAATCATGTACCCCAGAGAACATCTGTATTTAGAGTTTTTAAGTCCTCCACATCATCTCAATCTTAACAGAGCATTCAGCTCATCCACACCTTCTACGTAATATAATCCATCACTACAAAGGGAAGGTAACAACAAATAACTGACTTTAGTATAGCCCGAAAAATCGTAACATTCCGACTTACTTGCCGAACGTAATAAATTCTTTTCTCTCTCTTACAAGGGAAGGCATCGGGTATATGATATTTATAAGAGAGAAAGAGAGAGAGAAAGAGGGAAAGGTTCTGCCCCAATTTTCAGGTCAGCCCAAATACATGGTGTGGCTCCCGCAGACAAGAAATTTATGGCCCCGGATTATCAGTGTAACGTTTTCGAAAAAATCTAAATAAATCCGGACGTTAAAAGATTGGGAAAAAGGGGAGACACAGTCCTGGCTTTTGCTGGACTCATGAAAGCGTAGCAAATTGTCACAGTGGGGGAAAAACGTACAATATATATATATATATATATATATATATATATATATATATATATATATATTGCGTGTGTGTGTGAACCATATTGTGCACCAAATAAATCACATCAAAAAGGATGATTCGCTTTCTGAACGGGATCTCAAAAAAAGTACCGTACTACGCATGTCTCGTATCTTCGTTCAAGCGTCGGGCCGGTGCACTCAAGGCTCGTACCGTCGTGATCAAAGATCGTACCGTTGCGTTCAAGGCTCGCACCGTCATGCTCAAGGGTCGTGCCTTTGCGCCCAAGGGTCGTACCGTTGCGTTTAAGGCTCACGCCATCATGCTCAAGGGGAAAATCTAGCGATTGATGCATTTCTCTCGTTTCCCGGCTCAGTGGGTCAAGATCTTCTGCCGGGTTATATCCGAACATCTAAGGAATCGCTTGTTCACGTGTGCGACGCCGAGGCCCGATTGCGTATAAAGTGTTCCCCCTGACGCGTCCGTATGGTGTATCGCGAGATGTCGGGCCATACTTTTCAACCCGTCCGGATTAGAGGGGGGAAAAAATAGCTGTAAATAAATATTTCAGAAACGAAGGCGAAATCTTGGCCCTTCTGCCTCTCTTTTTCTTAAAAATTTGAACAAAATATACTTGCACACACACACACACACACACACAGTCAAATGCCACTATGTTGACTACATCCTTTCATACTCTTACTAATACTACTAATACTGTTACAAAGTTATCTTTACTAACACTAAACGTTAATGGTATCAAAGGAA
>JAYMFT010290302.1:0-10373 GCA_038088735.1 Panulirus argus | reverse complement strand
TATGGTCGATTATTGACTCCTGGACGGGTGGCAGGCAATCACGGGTCACAAACGATTCCACACTGCTTCTTTATTGGACGTGATAAAAATCTCGTGCCTCTCTTTCTCTCTTCCTGTCCCATCATCAATGTGATGGGTGAAAGGCACAGTGATAAGGATAGGCAAGGCTTTCTCTTCTATGTTTTTTTCACAGTATTTTCTTTCTTGCTGTCCGTGGTCATCCTGTGTGTGTGTGTGTGTGTGTGTGTGTGTGTAAATACGTGACCCGGAACCCACGATACGTATCTCTGATAACTAAAGACGTAATAACGACAGAAACTCTACACCGAAAACAATTTAATTGTCTCTCGCTGCGGGAGAGAAGGGACTTGGGTATGTCATCTTGGCAGAACGGAGCGTTTGGATGGTTCAGGTGTTAAAAGAATTGTAAAATATTACAAACGAAGCCAAGATGTTAACCTTTAGAATTAACCTAAATGTTAATATAATGGAAGCTAAGATGTCTGACCTCTAAAATTAACTTACTATATGTTAATATAATGGAAGCTAAGATGTCTGACCTCTATAATTAACCTATATGTTAATATAATGGAAGCTGTTAACCTCTACAGTTAACCTAAATGCTAATATAATGGAAGCTGTTTGATCTCTAGAATTAACCTACATGTTAATAAAATTCAAGCTAAGATGTTTAACCTCTAGAATTAACCTAAATGTTAATATAAAGAAAACTAAGATGTAAACCACTAGAATTAACCTACAGTGTACGTTAACATAAAGGAAGCTAAGACATTAACCTCTACAATTAAACTATATGTTATATCAAAAAATATCTGTCGGCAAAAACTCTCGCAAAAATTTTCTTTTAAAAATTTTTGCAGGCTGAAAAAGCTTCACACTTATATATCTATTCTGCAACTGGCATAACGGAAATCGACACCGAGACGTGGATGTGTCTAGGGTGAGGATGTCTCTAGCACAAGGGAGGACTTTACTGAGAGGAGGCGTTGAGGTGATAAAGGAAAGGGAGGAAGGGAGGGAATTCCTTCATTCAAAGGGAGGACAGGAATCAGGGAGAGGTATGCCACATGTAGATGTCATTCACTCAGGCTTACAGACACATCACGCCATCTACCTTACCACTGGATAAATAAGAACGATGATATTCGTAACTGGTCCAGTGCTCAGAGATTAATCTATTTCAAGGCAACTCTCAATCTGGAGTTTTAATGTAATCTATCGTACTGTGTGTGTGTGTGTGTGTGTGTGTGTGTGTGTGTGTGTGTGTGTGTGTGTGTCCGAGCGCGCGCCAGAGTTCATTCAACCAAATGATCAAAGTTTTGCGCGAGTAACGATCATTACTTGATGATTAAAAAAGTTTATCCGTTTTCAGAATGATTAACCTCAACTTCTCCTGTTAGTCTGTTGCCCTCTGCACCAGACTGCGTGTGTGTGTGTGTGTGCGTCTTCACTACTCCAGTGCTGTACCCCAAGAACCACGTCGTTAACACCGAAGCTTTTCCCCCCACATTAGGATCGTGTCGAACGTTCCCTCACTGGTCTTCTTCCTAAAGCGACGGTCGAGCGCCACAATTCACCCACCTCTTCTACTGGACGTCCACTGTTCTCTTCTTGTTCTTCAGTTTGGTCCTGCATCCAACTTGTGGGAGATCTGATGAACATGAAGGCCACTGAAGAAATGTTCACAGCGATCTAAGATCAGAGCGAGAATGACAGCACTTCAAGTCTCCATCGCTAACAAAACTGCATCGCCATTTGACATTCATGTATTCTCAACACCAAAAGCAAAACATGACATCAGTAAATAAAAACCGACTCAATTTTCCCTCTCCAACCATTTTCTGAGTCGCGAATATATATATAAAATGTACAATTATCATCATTTACCCAATTTTAAGAACATCTTCACTATGACATTTCAATACCATCATTATGATCATTATCAATCATCTTCTGTCCCTGGAATGCATTGACTGTGAACATGCAGATGCACTCAAATAACCATCAGGCACACTCCATGCGCAGAGTATTGAGACTTAAAACCGGTCCTAATATAATTACAAAACTTTAACTTTTCGTCGGCGTGAGAGAAGAATTCCGAATACCGTCAAGCTCCGTATGCATAAAATGGCGAGGAAACTTCTCTATGAAAATAGAGCTATTGCAAGGCGGGACACTTTCTTTCAGAGCCTGTGTTTATACAGCGTTACGGAGACGGAATATATTCTTATTGGCCTGGGAGACGTTGCCTCCGTGCGGGGATGCATGCTCGTATTTCTCCAGCTGGGTTTATTATCGTATACCTTCACGACTGTTTGTTAGATTTATATCCAAGGCACAAGACGTACGAGTCAGTGCCGCTCTGCCTGCGCCGGAATGCAACACTGGGTTATTTCGGTGGCCGTGGCTAAGGAGTCCCCAACCCTGGTAAAATATATATCTAAAATTTAAGGAGACGCAAAGTGATGAACGGGACCAGAGAGATGTGGTGTCATGAAATATTGGAGATCAGAGGAGAAAAGTTGGAAGAACTGCTTTATTTTTCCCCATTTGGAGGCTCCAGTCACGAACAGAAGTCCACATCAAGGCCAGGCCTTAATTGAAAAATAAAAAAGTTAATGAAAGGAACAAAATAAGAGACAAGGAAAAGTACTTACGAATTTTAGACGAAGTGAAAAGAACCTGTCTTAAAAAGTGCAGGGTTATAGTTATTGGGAAAGACATGAGAAGGTAGAGAGTTCCTAAGTTTCGAGGTGTAGGGTAAGAAGCAGTTATCAAAGTGGCCCACCCTTGAGTTGCCCATGGCCACACAATAATCATGTGACGCAGCAGCTTGACGAGCATTGCGTGGTCTAGCTAGTAATGTGGGCACACAAGCAGCCAACATTTGTAATTACTCTCAACTTTCTCCTATAACACACTTCCCCAAGCCAACTTCCGCAGTTTCTCACTCGAATCTGCCACCAGCGCCGTGTCATCAGCAAACAACAAATCGCTTAACTCCCAGGCGCCTTCACCTCCAACACATTGTATACCTGCTCCTCTCTCCAAGACCCTTGCGTTCACCTCCTTCATCAACCCAACAGCCATGGTGACATCAGACACCCCCGACGTAGATCAACACTCACCTGGAACAACTCATCCTCATCCTCCTCACACACACATGCTTAACTTTGACTAAAAACTCTCCACTGCTCCCAGCAGGTATCTTCCCACACCATATATTCGTAGCACCTTCCACACAGCATCTCTTTCAACCCCATCATACGCTTTCTCCAGATCCCTAAGTCCCATACACAACCCTTCTTTTTTCACTATGTATTTCTCTGACACGATCTTCAGAGCAAACACTTGATCCAAACATCCTCTTCCACTCCTGAAGCCACACTGTTCCCCGGCAGTCTGCAGCTCTGTGCCTGCCACCACCCTCTCAGTCACCTCGACGAACTGTAATTTGAACTTTCACTTTTGCCCCTCCTACCTTCATACAGTGGCACTCTACTAGCACTTCGCTAGTCATCAGACACCTCGCCATGAGCCATATTGATAATCCTAACCAACCAATCAACAATCGTAAACAACCAATCAACAATCCCAACAAACCCAATCAACAATCCTAACAAACAAATCAACATTCCTAACTAACCATACGTAACATTAGACGAGGCATCACTCGATCCACTTACGTACGAAATCTGATCTCCTTCATCTCCGGATGAGCTGGGCGAGTGTGTGTGTGTGGAGGGGAAGCAGCAGACACTGCAGAAGGCGGGTTGGATGGGGAAAACATCCGCTAGATCTCGCAGCCGTGGCAGAGACCTGATGCTAATACCCGGTCTGGCATCTGGCCAGTTTCCACGCGGCGGCGGCAAGAAAGAAGGCATCGTCACAAGCCGAAAATCCTAGAGCTACGTTAATAGAGCCGGTCCTTATGTGAGAGACTAAAGGAGAACTTCACCCCTCGATAGTGGATGTGATGATCTGGTCTGAACTTGAAGTTCCTGAAGTGAGAGGGAGTGCAGACGAAGCTGTGTTCAAATCTGTTAAATCTGCAGACATGGTCTGATGATGAACCGACTGTAGCTGAAGTTTGAACGTTTTTCCTTGTAACTAATTATTGCCAGCTCCACCAAGACTCAACGGCTAAAGTGTCTTTTCATGCCTACTTTCAAATAATGAAGGAATAGAGAAATTTTCAGAGCATATGTGGAAAGGTTTTTGCTTTTTATATTGCATAACCAAATATTTCTTACTCTCACAACCCGTAAATACTAACATAATCAACTTGGGCTTTACTTGATTTTGATTTCACTATACTACGTTATATTTCTGTGACATTATATAAACACTGAACAGGACTTTATATAAATATCCTTAAATTTTGGAGTCGTTCTTCCACTGGCAAACAAAAATGCCTCTAATGACATAAATTGATGACATCGTCAGTCTTTTCAAAAGGGCAGAAATATGAATAATTCATAGACTCAAAATAGACGATTTTTCCCCCCCGTAACACACGTCGCTAAATTTTCCATTTTTCTAGTAGTTTCAGTCTGGTACAGATATCAAATCGTCGGTACAGCTTATTTTCAATATATTCAGCCCCCCTCCTTGGTCTATTTCATTAATTACTGGAAGAATTATTATATTTGGACACCTTAATATTGCAGAACATATGTCGGAAATTTGTTTATACGAGTGTCACATACATAGCGAAAGTGTACGTGGTCTTAGAACTATCCTTAACACCTGAAGAAGGTATCAAGAAGGTCTTTCGGTTGGTGGATGAAGCTTGACGATATGGGCCGGAACGACTCTGGCAGGTGACGGAACTACAGCCCTTAACAACCAACCAACCATTTTCTAAACGGAGATAACGTTAAGTTACCCCCTGAATACTTCGACAGTCGACCTGAACCATTAGTGGTGTTTAAAGATTTACCAGCGGCGGTGCCCAAGGCCATGGGCCACGATCCAGGCCATCGGAAAAGGAAAAAAACTATGACATAAATATCACTTACACCCAAAAAACAAACATAACATATATACACATAACCTCATAATGGTGAAGGAACAAAGCCGTTAGCGAAGATGCTAAAAGCGGCAACATAATAATAATTTTCCTCCAGAAATACAAACAAATTATACAATCGTAAAACACACACACACACACACACACACGGGCCTCCGTGGTGTACTGTATAGCGTTTCTGACCATGAGTCAGCACGGGCCAGCCCGGGGTCGGACCCGCAATGGGTTCGAATCCTAAGCTTGGCAGTCGGCCCTCTACCCAACCCAGGTGTTCATCCTCCCCTCACGGGACTGGTCGATAAATAGGTACCTGGCTTAGACTTGCGTATGTGTGTGTGTGTGTGTGTGTAAAGAGACGGACATCATGAGTGTTAAACTTTCTCCCTTACATACGCATCATATACGCAGGTCAGCGTAGTCCCCCTCACAGAAAATAAAACTCGAAATAACGGTTTAACTATTTAGGAGAGAAGAGCGCCTAGCTAGAACACTAGCCAGAGAACGGCCTGTGGGAACAGCCCAGTGCCAGCAGCGGCTTTCCAAGCGGCAGTGATCCGAAGCTAACATAATACCCACAGGTCTTGTGTCTCTACAGTGTTACAATCGGGGTTAATGTCATTCTGATCCTATTATCCTCGGCCTAAATGACAGCATGAGTGAAATCATACTTTCGTAAAGCCTTTCAACAATTGCGAAGAGTGGACGAGCAATTTAGGCGATTACTATTCGTGTGTTACGGGGAGCGAGTTCTACACTCGCACTGTCCCCATCTCTTAACACTGTATATATGTACCGTGTCTTTACTCCTGTGTGTTTATATAGACACACCCCAGCCTAAGCCAGCTACCCGTTTATCGACCAGCCCCGTGAGGGGAGGATGAACACCTGGGTTGGGTGATGCCGTCTGGGGTGAGGTGAGGCTACTTTGGTAACTAAGGAGGAGAAGACTTTGATGAGGGCTATCCAATACCCCCATTACCACGGACATGTGGCAAGGGACTGCATGCCACGCCCTCCTCATTCATCTTGATTACACTGACTGGCATTAGATGCCTCCGCGCTGGGTCTCTCTCTCTCTCTCTCTCTCTCTCTCTCTCTCTCTCTCTCTCTCCTCCAGTAAATGGGGACTTGGTTCACAGAGGCATTCTAAAATCAGGACCACCCATCTAAAACAAATCCGCTTACGCATTCACCAGCAACCGCTTTTCACGCCATGCCAGCCCGGGCAAGTTCCTAAGCGTAAGCCTGAACGCAAAAGTAATCAAACCTTTAGAACAATGAAAATGTTGCCTCTGGTTCACCTTAATCGACACAAGACGCAAAATCCACACAATGACACGGATTCAAGTGCCATCCAAATTTCCAAGAACGACCCAGGCTGAGACCGAAGGAATAACAAATCTATGAATTGCCTACACAAAAGGGATAATGAAGATCTCACTCTGTTCCTCTGAGAGGAGAGCGCAATGGTAATGATATGGACAAGCACAGGAACTGCTGCTTCTAGGCTACTGCCCTCCGTGCCGTTATGTTTACCGAGGCAGAAACGCAGAGTTCGGAGTTGAGGGATAAACAGAGCAAGTGAAATGAAAATCGAAGAGTCTACAGAGTCTTACGTTACTCAGTTGGATTTTTTGAACCGTTTTCTGACGTGCTGTGCAAGTCGGAAAATTGTTTCCGACCTCTGACCGCGCATATAATCGTACAGGAAGTATAAGACGCTTACGTCAGGCGTAACTGTACGTAAGAGAGTCCCTTCCAGTCTTTGTAAGTATAGACCCAAAATGCAACTGTGAAAGGAGCCCACGTCTAAAGCTTATACAACGAACAGAATTAAATTTCCATCGCTTGGGAAGGAGCACAGAGGTAGCTCGGGTGCATTTAACAAGAGAGACTAAAAACATTACGCCCGTTATGAGGGGTACTCAACGCCCCACTGCGGAGGGAATTATTAGAATCTTTTGAATTACAAATGTAATCATTTGTCAAGGAGAAGACTACGTGCGAATTAATTTGTTGTTCCTTACAAGAAAGGATTTTATTTTATCTTAATATGACGTTTTTTTCTCTCATATTCCAAAGCTGACTAACAATTAACGTCTCTTCCAAGTAATTAGTGCATGATCTAACAACTTCTTTGAGGTATTTTCCTCTTTGTTGACTTTCTTGGATTTGCTCATGTTGTTCAGTATTATATTACTTTTTTCGATTATATAAAAATTCACGCTGCACACCATAATCAGATTAATCATATAATTTTTGTGATGCGAACAGTATATCATATTTCCTTATCTTTCCTGTATGTTAATTTATGCATGTTCATTAACACTGTCAAAAACATTATCATCTTGGAATGGTCTTGACCACCTGGAGAAGGCGTTAAAAGTCGGTTGATGTGGCCTGACGCGGACGGCCTCAGTGCCCCCGGCAACTGAAGGGACTGAAGCCCAACCGACCAACCAAACTGGCTGACGACCTAGGAACTATCAGGTCACAAACACCCTGACACCACAGCGGCAACAACAACAAACGTGGGGCACTGCGTTACACAGCTGGAACTAAAGCCGACCTGAAATAGAATGTATGCGTCTACAACGAAGTCCTCAGTCACTATTCTTAATACCAGATAGACGGGTGAATGCATGTGTGTGTGTTGGGCCGATTTTTAAGACGAAGAACGGTATAATACACATATTATAACAATAAATTCCTGATCGTCTGAAAAAATTATATAAAGCCGCAGTGCTGATGTCTTGCTCTTAAGTGTGTAGTTCACTAAATGTTTGTGAAGTCAACTGTACTGAGTCGTCTGTTTTTGTAGTGTTGGATATTTGTTCGTAGTGATGAAAATTAACTTACCTGATGTGATCTAGTCTACTGGATGGCTGTATTCCTGTCCCTGATGAGGTAATACAGTCTGATAATTAACTGTAAACTGTCAGCAACATGACTGGACTGTGGTTTTCCTGTGGGGGCTTAAATCAACACTTCATATCTATGAAGTCTTCCAGTTTGTCCTGGTTACAGTGTGGTGCTGCCCCAACCTCGAAATAAAAACTGAATGAGCTGACAAGCCTACGGCCCGAATAACCAACTTACAGGTATGAGCGAATATGGCGAACAACATAGACCCTCAAAGGAAGGCTCCATGTTATCCCAAAGTCAAGGTAACTATGCCTGTCCGTTCCTCACGGTGAGACTTAGCGTCCTCTTCAGCCTCTGTGGTATGACTGTCATTCCCCCCTCAACCAAGATACGATTTCGTCATTTCTACAATGAGGTCCTCCCCTTTCCTCGCCTTCTGCGGGAACGCCTGCACAGTGGAGACCGGGCAAAACGAATCCGCTCATAAGACTGTGCAAAGCATTGAAAGTTAGTACCGTGTTATCTTAACTGAACCACAAGCGGCTGGAACCGGCAGTTCCTTATCCATCGGCAAAGACCGCTTACCGTACACCTTATCTGTTTCCCATTGAAGGATATCTCGTAAAGCCTCGATCACTTTCTTGCAAGAGGAAGAAGCAAAATGTGAGTTTAAGTGCGGGAGCGAAACGCTTATCTACGCCACTTTACACTTTACGATGCCCTTAACATTTTTGCAAAGGAAAAAGGAGATACGCAATGAAGAAGAGGTGGTATGCATACAACACCCGAGCCAAGACATATCTAAGGATATGTTCACCTTTAGATCAAATATCTAAGACCAATGCATCCACCACAATGTTCTCATACACACGGCATCTAATTCTGAAACGAAACTTGGATCATCGACCACATTGGATCGCCCAGATGAAGCAATAACACTGAGAGAAACTTGAGATTAAAAAACAGAATCCTTTACTTGAAAAAGGGACATTTATCTACCATAAAGTTACTGGTATCCATAAGGAAAAGCAATACTGATGAGATGGTAAATGACTGATCAATTCTAGGGATATCAGAAGACTGAAATTAATCTTACACGTAGTAAAGGCTTGTTGTAGTAATGAGAAGCCCCGATTATGATGAGTAGCCCTGACTATATTAATGAGAGGCCCTGATCATGATGATGAGTAGCCTTGACAACACACGAGGAGCCCTGACCAAAGGTGATGAGAGCTCGACCAGCCCTAATAATGCTCTAGAAGAAGCCCTGGCCTGTGTCACACAGCTGTACCGCAATATCGATTCACACTGGTTCTCTGTTTATCATCATATGAACTAAATTGCACCAACGAAAATCAACCTACGAGTCCAGATCTGCACCTAGAACTTAAATCAGTATTTCATACATGAACCGTTCATGTTCTCAGGGCTTTCCGTTGATTAATCCGTTTGCACGGTTGTGCAATTTACGAATCAATGTAACTTTCCGATTTCCATTTTCAGGAAATATGCATTACTTACAACACACACACACACACACACAATGGAGTCCATCATTTCCCCTCTACTAAAAGCAGCGCAGCCCCTTGGAGCTACAAGAGCTCCTATAAAAGGCCTCCTGGAGTAAAACCAGGACTCTTTCAAGAAAGGACCCCTGGAGCAATAATAAGACGTCCTGGGTAGCACCAGGACTCCTCCTTAGAAAAGGGGTCCGGGGATAATATATATCAACTGACTGGTCTACGTCTTCTACCTCATTCTTGTATCTCCCCTGACGATGTGATCATTACACGAAAGTGCACTTGGGAATTTATCGTGTTTCACTTCCCTCGAGGTGTGTGTGTGTGTGTGTGTGTGTGTTCTCTGCTATCTTCGATAATGCCCAATGTAAATGTAATATAACAAATCTAACACCTATGAACAGACTACGAAACATTTGCATATAATTAGAAGTGGCGGACCCGAGACTCTAAGGTCTGGGTTTCATTTGGATGTCTCCCTTGCCTCTTCGGCCAGGTCCCGGGGAATTTCACTCCATCTCCGCAACCCAAATTCTTGAGATATTTCACCCTAAAAAACAACTCCTAGAGCCTTTAGACGAATCACCCTAATTCGTCCTCCTCCTCTTCCTCACAAGCACCAGGATACTCCATCCTAAACCTCCTTCCTTAGTCATCAGATATTTCCTCCTACCCTCATTATCTATTCTCAACCACTGTCTCGGTCGGGGTCTCTGGATATTTCATCCTGACGCAGAAATCCGAGCCAGTTTGAAATGTGAGGGAGGCTACCATATTCCTTGGAGCTGTCGAAAGGCATCATCGCGTTATGCGAGTTACACTTGGCTTCAATCACTACATCAACTTGGACTTTACAACCAGGGGTGAATGCCTCTCTTTTTTTTTAGTGTGTGTGTGTGTGTGTGTGTGGTGAATATGTACACAGGAGGATATGC
>JAYMFT010290291.1:0-10373 GCA_038088735.1 Panulirus argus | reverse complement strand
AATACAGAAAGAAAATATTCATTTAGCATCATGGTCATTTCTTTGCTCTCCCCCACTAATTCTCCATCCACGTTTTTGATTGGTCCTACTCTTTCTCTTCTTTTAGTCCTGTATAGCTGATAAAAGGATTTATGATCTTCACTAGTTTTATTTGCCACCCTAATTTCGTAATTTCTCTTTGCTTCACGAATAAATTTCTTTATATCTCTTGTTAGCTCTTTGCATCTCTGCCTTAAATTACTCTCTCCATTTTCTATCCTCTTATAAAATACCCCTCTTTATACCAATGTGATGCTTTATAGTATTACTCATCCACTTCGGGTCAATACTTCTAGTCCTAGTTTCTTTATAAGGAATATTCAAACTTTGACCTATAGTTAAATAACTAACAAAGGCTTCATACCTCCCTTCTGCCGTGACCCTAGTACCCTCCTCTGTCTGTACCACTTTGACCTGACCCCTCCCTTGAACACCTGGCCCGACTAGACCCCAACCTCCTCGTTGACCTGACCGTCCCCCTTGGACACCTGGTCCGACCTGACCATACCCTTCCTAACTAATCCTTAATCCCTAATTAATCCTCCCCAGGTATCTTCTAAACCCTCTAAAGTCAGCGTTTCTAAAGTTAGGGATTTTAACTTTGTTAAAAGTGCTGAGAATTGGACTACATTTTAATTTAAATCTGATCTCAAAGTGGTCACTTTCCCCCTAATTTCCCTCCAGCCTCCAGCTCACTTATACATTCTTCTCTTTTTGTTAAAACCAACTCCAATAAATGATCTCCCCTAGTGGGCTTTCTTACAACCTGCTTAAGATAATTGTCCTGTACTAGCTCTAGAAAATCCTCCTCTTCATGATCACCGACAATATTTTCCCAGTCTATGTTTCTATAATTAAAATCTCCCATTATACACACCTGCCTATTTCTGCAAGCTTTATCTATCTCTTGTAACAAAGGAAGTGAGGCTTCTTTATTAAGATTTTGGGGTCATATACTAACCCCATAACAACTTTATCCTTTCCTTCCTTCACTTCTGGCCATAATGACTCAGTGTTACCATCTGTTCTAATTGAGGTGCTCTCAACAACACTGAATTGTATCCCTGACATAAATTACTACCCCACCTCCTTTCCTCCCTGCTCTATCCTTGTGAAACATGTTATATCCATCTAATTGAACCTCCGACCTGAAAATTTTCTCTGATTTGTGACCCAGGGTGAGAGTGTCGCCCCTAGGTTGGTACAAGGGCCGGTGATTGTTGCCAAGGGTGATATGTGTCCTCCTAGGATGGTGCATGGCCGGTGACTTAGACCTAAGGTGATGTGTGTCCTGCTAGGATGGTGCATGGGCCAGTGATAGTGGCCAAGGGTGAGTGTGTGGCCCCGTAGATAGTAGCTTAGCTGATGATTGTGGCCCAGGGTGATATGTGTCTCCCTAGGATTGTGCATAGGCCGATGATTGTGGGCTTGGGTGATATGTGACTCCTTATGATGGTGCATGGTCAAGACATTGTGGCTTCGGGTGATGTGCGGCCTCTAAGATGGTGCTTCGGCCAGTGATTGTGGCCAAAGGTGATTTGTGTCCCCTTGGATTGCGCAGGGTCCGATAATTGTGGCTCTGGGTGATGTGTGGAGACTAGTATGGTGCATGGTCCGGTGATTGCGGTCCAAGATGAAGTAAGACCCCTAAGTTCTTGCAGGGCCGGAGATTGTGTCCAATGGTGATATGTTTCCCTGTAAGATTTTGCATGGTCTGGTGATTGTGGCACAGGGTGGTATGTGTCCCCTCTGATGGCCCTGTGATTGTGATCCAGGGTAATGTGTGGCCACTACTATGGTGCATGGGCGGGTGATTGTGGCCCAAGTTGAGTGTGTCTCGCCTAGGTTGGTGCATAGGCCGCTGATTGTTGTCCAAGGTGATGTGTGGCCCCTTATGGTGGTGCATGGTCAGTTTATTGTAACCCAGGATGTTGTGTGACCCCCCTATGATGGTAAATGGGCCGGTGATTGCTGCCCAGGGTGATGTTTGGCCCTTAAGAAGGTGCTTAGGTCGGTAAATGTGGCGAAGGGTGATTTGTGTCCCCTAGAATCGTGCAGGGTCCGGTGACTGTGGTCCAGGGTGATGTGTATATCCCAAGGATGGTGCATAGGCCGGTGGGTTGTGGCCAGGATTGATGTGCATAGTCTGGTGATAGTGGCCCAGGGTGATGTGTGACCGACTAGCATAGTGCATGGTCCGGAGATTGTTGTCCAGTGTGATATATGGCCGCATAGCAAGGTGTATGGTCCGTCTATTGTGGCCCAGGGTGATATGTGGCTTCTAAGATCTTGCAAGGCCGGTGATTGTGGACCAGCGTGATATGTGCTCCCCTAGGATGATGCTTGGTCCTGTGATCGTGACCCAGGGTGATGTGAGGCCACTTGGATGGTGTATGGGTGGGTGATTGTGGTTTAGGGTGAATGTGTCGCCCTTAGGTTGGTGCATGGGCCGGTGATTCTGGCCAAGGGTGATGTGTGTCCCCGTAGGATGGTATAAGGCCCCTTGAGTGTGGCCCAGGGTGATGTGTGTCTTCCTAGGATGGTGTATGGGCCGATGATTGTTGTCCAGGATTTTGTGTGGCCCCTAGGATGGTGCATGGTCAGGTCACCGTGGCCCAGATTGAGTGTGTGGCTCCTATGACGGTACATGGGCCAGTAATTGTGGCTCAGGGTGATGTGTGACCTCTCTAGGATGGTGCAGAGGCCGATGGTTGTTGCCTAGGGTGATGTGTGTTCCTTAGATTTGTGCATGGGCCGGTGATGCTAGCTCAGGGCGATGTGTGGCCCCCCAGGATAGTGTGGGGTACGATGATTGCTGCCTAGGGTGAATTGTCACCTCCTAGGATGGTGCATGGGCCGGTGATTTTGGCACAGGATAATGTGCGTCTTCTAGGACGGTGCATGGGCGGGTGATTGTGGCCTAGGGTAATGTGTGGCCCTTTTGGATGGTAAATGGTCCGGTGATTGTGACCAAGGTTTATATATGGCCCCTTAGGATGGTGCATGGTCCAGTAAGTGTGGCCCGGGGTAAATGTGTGCTTCCTAGGATCGTGCATGGACCGGTGAATGGGACCTAGGGTGAGTGGACAGCCTATGAAGATTGTGGCTTAGCAGATGATTGTGACTCAGGGTGATACATAGCCCACGAATATGGTGCAGGGTTCAGGTGACTGGGGCCCAGGGTGAGTTTATGGTTTCTTGGATGGTGCATGGGCAGGTGATTGTGGCCCAGGGTGAGTGTGCGACAAACTAGGATGGTGGCTTAGCTGGTGATCGTTGCCCAGGGTGATGTGTGGCCCCCTAGGATGGTGCATGGTATGTTGACTGAGAATCAGGGTGAATCTGTGGCCCAGGATGATGCATGGGCCAGTGACTGTTGCCCGGGGAGATGCTTTTCCCACTAGGATAGTGTTTAGGCTGGTTTTGTGGCCCAGGGTGATAAGTGGCCCCCTATGATGGTGCATGGACAGGTGATTGTGGCGCAGGGTGATATTTGTCTCGCTGTGATGGTGCATGGTCCAGTGATAGCTGTTCAGGGTGATGTGTGGCCCCTTGTAATGGTGCATGGCCCAGTGATTGCTGCCCAGGGAGGTTTATGCCCCCCCCCCCAGCCCCAGGTTGGTGCATGGTCCGGATATTTTGGTCCAGGATGAAATGAGGCCCTTAGGTTGGTGCATGGGCCCGTGATTGTGACCCAGGGTAATGCATGGATCCTATGATGGTGCATGGTCCTCTGATTGTTGCCGATGGTGAGATATGGCCCCTTAGGATGATGCATGTTCCTGAGATTATTGCCTGGGGTGGCGTATGGCCCCAAGATCTTGTCGGGAGGGTGACTGTGGATAAGAACGATATATGTCCCTGTAGGATGGTGCATGGTCCTGTGATTGTGATCCAGAGTAATAAGTGGCCCCTAAGGATTGTCTACGGTCCGATGATTATGGCCTAGGGTAATGCTTGGCCCGTAGAATGGTGCATGTGCCGGTGTTGTGGCCCAGGGAAATATATGGATCTCTAGGATGGTGCATGGTCCGGTGATTGTTGCACCGGATGATGTGTGGCCCCCTAGCATGGTACATGGTCCGGAGATTGTAGCCCAGGGTGATGTGTGACCTTCAATATCTTACTGGGCCAGTGATTGTGGCCAAGGATATGGGTCCCCGTAGGATGGCGCATGGAACTGTGATAGTGACTCAGGGTGATGGCCAAGAGGATGGTGCATGGGAGGGTGAATGTGGCCCAAGGTGGGTTTGGCCCCTAAGATGGTGCATAAGTCCGGTGACTGTGACCTAGGGAGAATTTATGGCCCCAAGGAGGGTGCTCAATCTGGTGATTGTGGCCCAGGTGAGTGTTTGGCCCTCGAATATAATGGCTTGGCTGATGATTGAGGCCCAAGGTGTTGTGTGGTCCAATGGGATGGTGAATGGGCGGGTGATTGTGGCCCAGGGTAATGTCTAGATACTAGGATGGTGCATAGTCCTCTGATTTTTACCTAAGGTAAGATGTGGCCCCTCCAGCACGGTGCTTGGTCCGGAGATTGTTGCCTAGGGTAATATGTGGCCCCGGGATCTTGCCGTGAGGGTAATTGTGGTTAAGAGTGATATAAGTCCCCGTAGGATGGTGCATGATCCTGCGATTGTGACCCAGGGTAATATGTGTCCCCTAGGATGGTGCATGGTCCGGTGATTGTGGCCCAAGGTGATGTGTGGCCCACTAGGATGGTGTATGGGCCTGTGATAGTTGCACGGGGTGATGGGTGGCCCCTTAGGATGGCGCATGGTATGATGTCTGTGAATCAAGGTGAATCCGTGTCCCCGAGGATGGCCTGGGGCTATGTTTATTCTACTAGGATGGTGCATCGGCCTGTGATTGTGGCCCAGGGTGATATTTGTCCCCATATGATGGTGCATGGTCCAGTGATTGCTGCCCAAGGAGATTTTTAGCCTCCTAGGTTGATGCATGGTCTGGATATTTTGGCCCAGGATGATGTGTGGCCCCTAGAATGGTGCATGGGCCGGTGATTGTGGCCCAGAGTAATGCGTGGATCCTAGCATGGTGCATGGTCCTCTGATTGTTGCCCATGGTGAGATATGGCCCCTTAGGATGGTGCATGTTCCGGAGATTGTTGCCTGGGGTGGTGTATGGCCCCAAGATCTTGTCGGGAGGGTGACTGTGGCTAAGAGTGATACATGTCCCCGTAGGGTGGAGCATGGGCCTCTGATTGTGACCCAGGGTAATAAGGGGCCCCCTAGGATAGTACATGATTCAGTGATTGTGGCCCAGGGTGATATGCGGCCTACTAGGTTTGTGCATGGGTCGGGGATTGTGGCCCAGGTGAATGTATGGACCTCTAGGATGGTGCATGTTCCGGTGATTGTTGCCTGAGATGATATGTGGCCCCCTAGCATGATATATGGTACGGAGACTGTAGTCTAGGGTGATTGTGTCCTTCAGAATTTTGCTGGGCTGGCGACTGTGGCCAAGGAAATGTGTCCCTGTAGGATGGTGCATGGAAATATGATAGTGACTCAGGATGATATGTGGCCAGAGGATAGTGCATGGGTCGGTAATTGTTGACCACGTTAATGTAGGCCCATAGCAGGGTGCACGAGCCGTAGATTGTGGCCCAGGGTAATGTGTGGCCCCTAAGATCTTGCAGGGTTGGCGATTGTGGCCCAGTATAATGTGTGTCCCCTATGATTATCCATGGTCCTGTGATTGAAATCCAGGTTGATGTGTGGTCATTAGGATCGTGAATGTGTGGGTGACTGTGGCCCAAGATGAGTGTGTCGCCCCTAGGTTGGTGCATGGATAGGTGATTCTAGCCAAGGGTAATAAGTGACCCTCTAGGATGGTGCATGGTCCGGTAATTGTGGACTAGGGTGATGTGTGGCACACTAGAATGGCCCAAGTGAATGTATGAACCCCTAGGATGGTGCATGGTCCTGTAATTGTTGCCCCGGGATGATATGTGGCCCTCTAGCATTGAATATGGTAAGGAGATTGTAGCTTAGGGTGATGTGCGGCCTCCAATATCTTGCTGGGCCGACGATTGTGGCCAAGGATATGTGTCCCTGTAGGATGGTGCGTGGAACTTTGATAGTTACTCAAGGTGATGTGTGGCCATTAGGATGGTGCATGGGTCAATGATTGTGGCGCAGGTTAATGTAGAGACCCCTATGATGGTGCATGGGCTGTTGATTGTTGCCCAGGGTTTTGTGTGGCAGCGTAGGATGGTACATGGTCCGATGACCGTGGCCCAGGGAGAGTGTGTGGCTCCTAGGATGGTGCATGGGCCAGTGATTATGGCCCGGGGTGATATGTGTCCCCCTATGATGGTGCATGGTCCAGTAACAGTTGCTCAAGGTGATGTGTGGCCTCCAATTATGGTGCATAGCTCAGTAATTGCTGCCCAGGGAGAGTTTTGGCCCCCTAGGTTGATGCATGGTCCGGATATTTTGGCCCAGGTTGATGTGAGGCCCTTAGGTTGGTGCAGGGGACGGTGTTTGTGGCCCAGGGTAATGTGTGGGTCCTAGGATGTTGCATGGCCCTCTGATTGTTGCCCATTGTAAGATATGGCTTCTAGGATGGTTCATGGTCAGGAGATTGTGGACCAGGGTAATATGTGTCCCCCTTGGATGGTGCATGGGTCGGTGATTGTGGCCTAGGTTAACGTGTGGATCTTAGGATGGTGCAAGGTCTTCTATTTGTTGCCCGGGGTGATATGTGGCCCCCTAGCATAGTACATGGTCCGGATATTGTGGCTCAGGGTCATGTGTAGCCTCCAGTGTCTTGCAAGACCGTTGATTATGGTCAAGGATGATATGTGCACCAATAGGATGAGGAATGGAACTGTGATAGTAACGCGGGGTGATGTGTGGCCACTAGGATGGTGCATAGACCAGTGATTCTTGCCAGGGTTTTGTGTGATCCCCTAGGATGGTACATGGTCTGATGACCGTGGCCCAGGGTGAGTGTGTGAACCCTAGCAGGGTGCTCAACCGGTGATTGTGGCCTAGGGTGATGTGTGTTCCCTTAGGATGGTGCATAGGCCGATGATTATGGTCCATGGTGAACGTGTGGCCCACGAAGATAATGGCTTGGCATATGATTGTAGCTCAGGGTGTTGTGTGTCTCCCTAAGATGGTGCGTGGCCCGGTGATTGTGGCCCAGGGTGCTGTCTTGCCTCCTAGGGTGGTGCATAGTCTAATGATCGAGGTCCAGGGTGAGTGTGTTGCCCATAGGAAGCTGCAAGGACCAATGATTATGGCTCAAGGTGATGTGTGGCCCCTTAGGATTAGGGAGTTGCCGGTGATTGTTGCCCATGGCGATATATGGCTCCCAATATGGGCCGATGGTTATGGCCAAGGATGATGTTTTTCCCCCTGGGATGGTGCATGGACCTGTGAATGTGGCCTAGGGCGATATATGGCCCACTTGGATGGTGTATGGTCTGGTGGCTGTGGCTGAGGATGAGTGTGTGGCCCCTAGCATCGTGCATGGGCAGGTGATTGTGGCCTACGGTAATTTGTGGCCCACCATGATGGTGTATGTGACATTTATTGTGGCCCAGGGTAATATGTGGATCCTAGGATGGTGCATGGTCTCCTGATTGTTGACCAAGGTGAGATGTGGCCCACTAACACGGTGCATGGTCCGGAATTTGTTGCCTAGGGTGATGTGTGGACCCAGGATCTTGCCGTAAGTTAGTGCATGGTCCTGTTATTGTGATCCAGGGTAATATGTGTCTCCTAGGATGGTGTATGGTCCAGTAATTGTGGCCCAGGGTCGCGTGTGTGGCCCCTAGGAAGGTGCTCAACCGGTGATTGTGGCCTAGGGTGATATATGTTCCCTTAGGATGGTGCATGGGCCGATGATTGTGGCCCAGGGTGAATATGTGGCCCCAGAATATAATGGCTTGGCAGATGATTGTGGCTCAGGGTGTTGTGTGTCCCCCTAAGATGGTGCATGGCCCGATGATTGTGGCCCAGGGTGTTGTCTGGCCTCCTAAGATGGTGCATGGTCCAATGATCGAGGTTCAAGGTGAGTGTGTTGTCCCTAGGAAGCTGCAAGGCCAATGATTGTGGCTCAGGGTGATGTGTGGCCCTCATAGGATTAGGCAGGGGCCGTTGATTGTTGTCTAGGATGATGTTCGTACCCTAGGATGGTGCATGGGACGGTGATTATAGTCCAGGGTGATGTGATGCCCTCTATGATGGTGCAGGGTCTGGTGACTGTTTCCCAGGACGATATATGACCCCCAATATGGTGCATGGACCTGTGATTGTGACCCAGGATGATGTTTGTCTCCCTGGGATGGGGCATGGGCCTGTGATTATGGCCCAGGGTTATATATGGCCCACTAGGATGGTGCATAGTATGGTGACTGTGGGCGAGGATAAATGTGTGGCCCCTAGAATCGCGCATGGGCAGCTGATTGTGGCCAATGATCATGTTTAATCCGCTAGGATGGTGCAAGGGCCAGTGATTGTAACCCTGGGTAATGTGTGGCGATTTTGGATGATAAATGGTCTGGTGATCGTGGCCAAGGTTCATATATGGCCCCTTAGGATGGTGCATGGTCCAGTGAGTGTGGCCCAGGCTGTGTGTTCCTAGGATCGTTAATGGGAAGGTGATTGTGGCCCAGGGTGATGTGTGGCCCCATTGGTTAGTGCATGTGCCGGTGATAGTAGCCCAGGGTGATGTGTGGCCTCCTCGGATGGTGCATGGTATGGTGACTCTGAATCAGGGTGAATCTGTGGTCCCGAGATTGGTGCATGGGCCGGTGATTGTGGCTCGGGGTGAGTGTACGGCTCACGTCGATTGTGGCTTGGCAGATGATTGTGGCTCAGGATGATATGTGGCTCACGAAGATGGTGCAGGGTCCGGTGAATGTAGCCCAGAGAGAGTTTGTGGTTCCTAGGATGGTGCATGAGCCGATGATTGTGGCCCAGGGTAATGCGTGTCCCGCTGGGATGGTGCACGGGCCCAGAGTGAGATATGGCCCCCTAGGATGGTGAATGGTCCGGAAATTGTTGCCTAGGGTGAAGTGTGGCTCCAAGATTTTTCTGGGACGGTGATTGTGGCTAAGAGTGATATATGTCCCTATAGGATGGTGCATGGTCCTGTGATTGTGACCATCGGTAATATGTGTCCCCCTAGGATGGTGCATGGTCCGATGACTGTGGCCCAGGGTGATGTGTGGCCAACTAGGATGGTGTATGGGCTGGATTGTGGTCCGGGATGATATGTGGCCCCTGAGCATGGTACATTGTCCGGAGATTGTAGCCCAGGGCAATGTGTAGCCCCCTAGGATGGTGCATGGGCAGGTGATTATGGCCCAGGGTGATGTTTGTCCCCTTAGGATGGTGCATTTTCCAATGATTGTAGCCGAGGGTGATATGTGGCCCTTAGGATGGTCATGTTAGGTTACTGTGGCCCAGAGAGTGCGTTTGGCCCCTAGGATGGTGCATAGGCCGGTAATTGTAACTCAGGGTGATGTGTGGACCCTCGGACTGCGTTTGGTCCGGTGATTGTGGCCCAGGGTGAATGTGTTACCACTAGGATGGTGCATGGACCGGTGATTGTGGCCGGGAGTTATGTGTGTTCTCCTAGAATGGTGCTTTGTCCGGCGATTGTGGCACAAGGTGATGTGTGTTCCCCTAAGCAGGTTACGCAACCCAACTCTAAGATCACCATACAACCGATCCCCTTTGGCTATATTCTCCAATCCAAATCCTATTAAGAGTGATGCTTTAAATGTAACTTTTAGTTATCCTAATAATACTGGAAGGAATGTAGTCAATGTCGACAAGAGATTGTCCTTAGATGATAAACCTAGGGTTTATGAGAAACCCTGTTAAGAGTTTAATGATGTACATATTGATCAAACTGGCCGTAGTCTAGACACTTGAATAACTAAACATAAACGTGCTCTTAGGGACGGCCAGGAAAATTTTGCTATTTCTAACCATATTCAAAATAAGGGCCACACTATTGACTGCAAGAACGCTTCTTTGTTATATGTCTCATTATAATTTTAGCAGAAAAATAGAATCTGCTTTCATTAGTTCTTCTCCTAATTTCAACCTGTCATGTGGGCAGTGGTCACCTGATCTGATCAGGCTTCTGTAATTCAGATGACTATCCCCAACCTTTCCTCAGGTCACTGTGTCAGTCATATGTCAGGTATCATAGGTCAAGGGTCGGGCTTCGTGAATTGTTCTTCAGGCTTCGTGGCCGGTCATGTGACCCAACTTTAGAACTTGTCTGTCTGTTTATTTCAGTCAGCTGAAGAGGGTCTTAAACTCTGAACTGAAATATATGAGGTCTTC
>JAYMFT010290280.1:0-10373 GCA_038088735.1 Panulirus argus | reverse complement strand
TCTTTTTATTACCACACACCTCTCTTACCCTTACATTACTTACTCGATCAAACCATCTCACACCACATATTTTCCTTGAACCTTTCATTTCCAACACATTCACTCTCCTCCGTACAACTCTATATACAGCCCATGCCTCGCAACCATATAATATTGTAGGAACTACTATTCCTTCAAACATACATAAATAAATAAATAAATTAGATAGATAGATAGACAGACAGACAGGGAAAGGCTAGAGGCTTTAAAATTGCCCAGTTTGAAATAAAGAAATATGAGGGGTGACCTGATGACAACCTTTAAGATCTTAAACCAGATTAATGAGAGAAGGAGAGCAAACAGTTTTTCAAGATATGAAGTGACAGAACATCCAAAAGACTTAACATAAACTTACATGAAAAACTTGTTAAAAAAGATGTACAAAAGTACTTTAATAGTATGACTAGTAGATGTATAGAATAATATGACTTAGAACAGAGTAAATGCAGACAGCATGCATAAGTTCAGTAGAGTGTATGACAAGAGAATAGTGAAGAGATAGGGCCCCACAAGTATAAACTCCCTTCCTGTACAAAACAAAATGATTACTACAAGTAGGTATTTGTATATACACACACACAGTGAAAGTATTGTATACAAAAGCTGATGGATTATTAGTTAATGGTAAAAAGCTGGGGAAAGTGCACCTGATATTGCTGGAGTTGTGGAAACAAAGCCTACTAAAGTGAGAAAATCTCATCTGTTCTGGCCAGAAGGTACATGATAATACGGAAAGAAAGACAAGGCAGAGGAGTGGAAGGGTTGACCCTCTTAATAAGGTATTATCATTAAATTTCAGGAAATTGTGGAAGATTGCTCATTCAGACAATACATACTGGGAAGATGAATTTTCCAAAGAATCTTAACAATATAAAAAAATATACAGTGATAATAATGAAAGAACAATCAGTATGGTAAAGGAAGCAGTAAAACAAACACTTCTCAGACAAGATAAAGTATTTAAAACAGATGATTTTTATCATAAAGTCACAAACTAGAGGAATTAGGACTCTCACTTTAACAGGAAGTCATGAAGAAAAGGTTTTTATAGTGTATACAAGAAAATTTCCTATTCTAGCGAGTCATTGGACACAAGAATGAGAGGTACTGTTACAACACCAATGCTTGATCTCATCTTCATTGTGTAGAGCATGAATAATGAGATATTATAAGATAAAGTAGTTGGAAAAAGTGATCATGTAATGCTCAAGTTTACTATGTGGTAAACAAGGATGTTATGTAAAAGAATGGAGTTGAGACAAGACCTAAAGAGGAGATAAAATCATGAAAACTACACACACCTTGAGAAATGGAGCTTAAAGGCCAGCAACCAGGGCTCTCTGGTGAAACATTCTGTGAAATTCACAATAAAGGGGTAGCAACATGAGTACCTCTGGCCATAAATACAGAGGAAAGGTTAAGAAAGAAGGAGGAATGGTTTAATAAAAGACGTCCATATGCAAAGGAGCTTCGAGAAGTGCAGTGGCAAATATGTAGGTTGTACTAATACCAGCCAATATTTGCAAGGTATAAGAGAGCAAGGAACAAGTATAACAGAATAAGAAATGAAGAAAAAAGAAAGTTTGAAAGGAATTAATGGGCAAGAATTGAGAATATCTGAAAAAATTCCATTAATTTATCCGGAAAAAACTCTGTTAAAGAGATGTTAACCTTGCAAGGGAATTCAGAGGAAAGAATTGTATAGGATGATGTAAGGAGCTGAATCAAAAGTTTAAAAGTGTTTTCACAATGAAATACAAAACAGACTCAACACCAATGAGATGTAAGGGGAAGAAGGATTTAGAAAGCACTGAGATACAGTGAAACCTCACTATAAAGACAATGTATACATCAGCAATCAGCTCTTTTGGACACCCAAAACAAGATCAGACAACTAACAGATTTACTGAAATGTGTCTGATAAATCTGATGACAGTCCAAAGTAACACACATCTGAGATCACCAACAACTACAATAGCATAAGAAAAGATTAAAGATACCTAAAGATACCCTAGAAACATCTTTACTGCATCATTAAAGAACTTATAAATTTTGTTTTCTCAATGATATGGAATTCATCACATTCACAGTAAATGAAAATAACAATGTATTACCAAGAAGCACAGATTTCACGGGACTTAAATAATATATCAATACATATATTTAGTAAGTATTCTTATTTGTGTGGAAACTGATTTGTTCTGGCTATGCTGAGCTTCACCTTGCCCATGCTACCAACATCTAACCCATGCTGTGATTTGTGACATTCTTGTTCCAGGAAACCCACTTCTGCTTTCACAGTGACTTTCCTATACTAGATACATAAGTCTAATACAAAAGTGTTTTTGTAATTGTCATACTCCACTATCACCTCCAACTCCACCATCACCACTATGGCCACTTCTGCCATCAATTTTAGCTCTAAAATTATAACAACAAGTGAGTAAACCACAATTTCTGTACATAAAAAATCATAGTGCTACTCTACTGTGTTCCATTACAGTACATATAGGTCAATACATAAACATTAACAGATAAATTCAGCACTATTTACTGAGTGTCTGACCAATGTGGCCACTTTGAACAATCATTAAATTTACTGAATATATTGGAAAAATAGATTTATCAGACAAGGTCTCCCCCACACTAGTCCAATATAACAAAGGTTCACTGTATATGAAAAAGTTACAGAAAGAATACCATTGGGTCTTGAACCCTACATGACTGATGATATTTCACCAGTTGTGCTGAAGATGTGTGCAGAAACACTTGACAGCCTCTTAAAATACTGTTTCAAGAAGTAGCACAAGAAAGGCAAAGTGTCAGGGGAGTGGAAAAGGGCATACATCATACATATCTATAAGAAAGGATATCAGGTAAGTTTTATGATTGAAGTGTCAGGGAAAGAAAATGGACATACGTCATACATATCTATAAGAAAGGGTGCCATGTAAATTTTATGATTAAGTCGGCAAGTTTCCAGATGCTATGGATTTTGTTGCGTAACCAGGAGTGACGATATCTGTGTGAGTGCTTGGACTGCAACTGGGCAAAAGTGTTTAAAGTCTGATATGTTGTCAGGGACTGCTGTAAGAGAGTACTTTAAGGTTTTATCTGCACTGCTTGTATCAGTGGGACTGAAGGGTGGGTGAGCAGCTGTCTTTGGATGGATTTTGTCTGTGTTTTACATGACTTCCCGTTTTGGGGTAAGGTTTGATTGTGGCTCGTTTTTGGACAGTGTCTCATGAGTATGTTTGTGTGTTCTTTGGGAGACAGGATGTCACTGGATTGGGTCATATGCACTTCAAGAGCGGGGGATGGACTGACGCAATTAGTGTGGATCTTCTTTAAAGTGAACCAGAGTTAGTTGTTGTGGATCCTGTGGTTCACTATGTTGAAGATGGAGTACCAGCTTGCAGTTTGCTTTTCAGTGATTAGGTTGGTGTTGGTGTTGCTTAGTATGGATTTGTTCTCCAATTTATAATGATGGTGAGTTGTTTTGCCTGAGCTGTATTTAATGAGGCGTGCAATTTTGTGGGAAGAAGTCTGGATTATATCTTTTCTATTCACTTGAGGTATGTGTGGTCTGTGTGAGTCTTTTTGGCACTGTGTAGGCTGGATAGGCCAGGTGGATTGTTAGCAGGATGGGCAAGAGATCAAAGGACAATTTGTGTAGCATGCTTCAAGTGGTCCTTGTGTGTAGTACTAACGATGCCTGGCTCCTGCATGTGGTGGGTTAGAAATCTGGTTGCATATGGTAAGGATACTGAATGCGTGCAGTTATTCTATGTGAAGTTCACCATCGGGATCTTTGGTGGGAGTGTTGAGCTAAACGGGGTGATGGGCAATGAAATCTCCAGATACAGGTGTTGGAAAACTTGATCTGGTTTTGTAGCTCGGAAATACTGTATACTGTGGCATACAAGATGACCTGGTGTACATGTCAACCCAAAACTTTTCAACTCAAATTTCATGTTTAGACCTAATCTCGCCATTTAGGTCGACACTAGGTTTGTGAGTGGTGAGATTGGCAACAACAATAGTTTACTCTGAATCTTGTAGGCAATCTGAAAAACACTGCATGTGTTCAGAGAGAAATCCCTAAGAAGATCCCATAACTAATGTTTAATTGACTGTTTCTAACTACCTATTTGCATTGCATGGGGAGGGAGTTTCACATTCATAGGGCTCCATCTCTTGAACATTATTTACTGTGATACAACTTCTTAAATTCATAAATGATTTATGCATTATTCATATCCTAAGTCATTCTATTCCATTCATCCAAAACTCTAATACTATAACAGTACTTCTTTACATCTTTTTTACCAAGCTTCTTACTAATCCTTATGTTAATGTCCTCTGGTTGCTCTATCCCCACTTCTCTTAAAGAACTGTTCATTGTCCACATTATCAATCTGTCTTAAAAACTTAAAACTGTGATTTGGTCACCTATTAAGGTCACCTCTTAGGCCAGCAAGTTTCAAGTGTCTAGCCATTCCCTGTGAGTCAGCCAACTTATGTCTTGGACCATTTTTGTTGCCCTCCCCTCAATTTTGAAGCCTGTCTAAATCCCCTTGTTGAAATCCTAGCTTTTCACTTTCCTCATGATTTTTGCATCATCAGTAAACATATTCAGGTAAGAGTCCATATCTTCAGATAAGTCACTTACATAGATTAAGAAGCCTAATGGTTGCAGGACAGAACCCTGTGGCACTCCACTGATCACCTTGACCCATTTAGTGAAAGCTCCTCTGACATGCATCCTCTGTTCTCTTCCAATGAGATATTCCATTAAAGGAGCTCCCCTCTTATTCCTGCCTGATGATCCAGTTTCTTAATCAGCTTCTGATGTGATACAGTGTTAAATGCTTTCTGGCAGTCCAGATACAAACAATCCATACAGTCTTCCCTTTTGTCTGAGATATAACTCACTCTCTTGTAGAAATCTAAAAGGTTTGTTATACATGACCTCTCTTCCCAAAAACATGCTCTCTCTCAAATGGGTAGTCTTTCTTCTGGAAAAAGTCTCAGGATGTAAGTGATGACCTTTTTTGTGTCAGTTGTCAAAACTTTGAAATGTTATGATTGTTGATCTGACTATAAGTACACTTTTTTAAATTTACATATTTCAGTTGAAGGATTTACTTATTACCTCTGAAACAACTTTTAGTTAAAACTAAATAACCTACATTATCAACAAAACATAAGCCTTGAAACAGCTGTTTAAAAGAGCAACCATACACACCAGGTGATCACAGTGTTGTATCCCTAAACTCTGAATACCACAGAATATTACCAAAATTGAAAAGGATTACAGAAGATTCATTGATATATACCTGTAATGCTATAGATGGTCTAGTCAACTGTTTATTAGCTTTCTGGAAGTTTTTCATAAATTTGTCTCAGAATCTTCAAGTACAGCTACCTTAGTAATACACTTCCATAAGAAGTATATTTCTCCCTAGATATGTTGAGGCCTATATAATTTGTTTCTTGGTCATTTCATTTTTCTTATATGATGTTATTTCACTTCATAAAAAAAATCTATTTCACATAAAAAAACACCCACTTTTCAGAACGTCATGGCTTCATATCATCTAGATGGTGACTGGTAAACAAATTATAAAATTACATATAGAAAACACATGACAGTAAGAGAAAGGGTGTGCGTGAGTGAGGTTATTTCTTCATCTGTTCCTGTGCTACCTCACTTATGTGAGACAAACAAGTATGAAAAACATACAAAAAACAATAAACTGTAAATATAAACAAATTCCATTAGTCAATTGAATCTTCACGTGAACATAATAAGTGAATTTCACGGACCTTACTGCAATCCTTTCAGATCTCATGGTTTTTGGGGCTTTCATTGTTTAGTAAGACCCAATGATCATTTCTCTTTATTGGATTCAATATCATTCACCTGGAAATTTGCCTGGAATTTGAGGAGTTCACATCTTAAACCTGGCATATAAGTAAAAACCTTAGTTTTGGAGGAATTTCTCTAAACTTCGAATGGTAACTTATATGCTGCTATGTATAGTATATCTGGAGTGGCAAATGTTGGGGTAGTATTTAAATGCTGATTTTGTTGTAGTTAGCACTATGAGGTTTTATTTTTCTTCACTATATTTCTAGGGTGTCTTTACTATCTATGAGCTCTTTTTTATTCTTAGTGGTGTTGAATAGAGGTATGGCTTGGTGGATGAGAGTTATGGTTCCTTCTCCTTGTCCTTATTGTCTGCCTTGTCTTAAGGTTGTGTAGTTGTAGAAAGATAGGACAGTGGATATGGATGTGTCTGGTTTCTTGAATGAGGGCTATGTGGATGCAGTGTTCTCAGAGATGGTTATGTATTTCTGTGTGTGTGTTTTTGATGATAATGACACAGAGCTGTAGGATGTTTTGAGTAAATTTATATTTCTGTGGAGCAGTAAGGCTTGTTTGTGAAGAATGAGACTGCATGTTTTGCATTATTGTTTGCTGGGTGTCTGAGATGAAAATGACAGTCTGTGACAGTGTTTTGAGAGTTTCTGTTTAAGTGGTTCCTAAAAGTCCAATGAAAGCTCCATGTAGTCTTGCATGCCCCCCATCTCAAAGACCCTTGCATTTACCTTCCTCACCACCCCAACCATAAACAAATTAAACAGCCATGGTGGCACCAGACACCCCTGCTGCAGACCTACCTTCACATGGAACCACTAATTCTCCTCTCTTCCTCTTTGTACAAACACCTTACATTCTTGATAAAAAATCCTCACTGCTTCTAGTACCTTTCTTTACACACAATAGATTCAAAACACCTTCCACATAGTATCTCTACAAACCCTATCACATGCTTTCTTCAGATCCATAAATGCCACGTACAAATCCTTATGTCTCTAAGTACTGAGCTCACACTTTTTAAAGCAATGACCCACTTACCCTCTACCACAGATAAAAGAACGTTGTTCCTCCCTTGTGTTCTGTGCATGCAACCATCCTCTCAATCACTACCCTTCCATGTAATTTCCCAGGTACACTCAACAGACTTATACCTCTGTAATTTGAAAACTCACCTTTGTTCCCCTTGCCTTTATACAATGGCACTATACATGCATTTCGCTAATCCTCAGACATCTCACCGCATTCCATATGTACACCGAAAATTGTAACTAATGAACAACACACTCACTCACTTTCTTTAGAATTTCAACTGCATTACCATCCACTCCAGCAGCCTTACCACATTTCATATTACACAAGACTTTCATCACCTTTGCTCCTTTTACTGAACTGCTTGCCATGACTCTCACTGTGCACACCTCCACAGCCCAAACATTGTATATCTGGTGCCCTATCATCAAACACATTCAACAATCTTTCAAGTACTCTCTCCATCTCTTCACTGCCTGTGACCACTTCCCAATTCTCCCCTTTCACCATTCTTCCTATTTGTTCTCGTGTTTTTCTCACATTATTAACCTCCTTACAAAATATTTTTCTAAATTTCCTGAAATTTGCTGATACTTGCTCCCTTAATGAAGTCTAGTATGTGGTTCAGGTTTAACTGATTAAGGCTAAGGTTACATCTGGGCAAGGATGTTATGTCAACGAAGCTATTTAATGTTTTACTGAAGTGTCACGAATCATAAAATAACTTAAAACAAATAATAACATGCACCACAGGCAGAAATGTATTTAACATGGAATAAGAATAAATGATTACGAATGATGTCATCTGCAGATGCCACAGTTCTACTTGGAAAAAATGATAAGTGTAGTGGACAAGAATACAGTAGCTTTGCTGAAAGAAGCCAAAGTCAGATATAAATGTAAAGACTACATGACAGAGCCATCCACATGCTAATGGAGGCATGCAATGCTAACCTTTAGGGATATAAGTTTAACTATGATGAGCATAATATATGGCATTTCTCAATTACTGACTCGAAAAACATACGTATCCTGGAATCTATACTCACAAGAACTCCTCCAGGCGGTAAACTCACGAGTGCATCTGCTAAAGCACTCTCTGCCTCACGACTCTGTTGTAAAATCTTCTGTGCCATGACTTGTCTGGACTTCCCTGGTACCTGGGGAGGCATTTCTGATGTACCTGAAACAAAAACATCAAATACAGTATAACTAATAGGGAACATTTTCTACTTTAGTAAAACATTATGCATTGTTACCAGAGATGATCAAGATGATTGGCAAATATCAGGGCAAATAAGAAACTGTACTGAAAGGCAATGAATAGTGTAAACAAGAGAACAAACTGGTAAAAACTGAATGTGGCAGCTGGGGAAGTGGTAACGGGCAAGGAATAAGTGTGGAAGAGATGCAGAGAGTACTCTACAGACTCCTGAATATGTCAGTTGATGGGGTGGTGCTTGGGATGAGGTGGTGAACAGAATGCACACCATGGTGAATCATCCAATGAAAAGGAATATGGTGAATATTTTGCAAAAGATGAAGCGTGGCAAAGCAGCTAAAGTGGATGGGATTGCATAGGAATTTCTCAAGAAAAGGGAGTGACACTGTTGTTGACTGGTTGGTCAGGATTTTCAATGTATGTATGGCCCCAGGGAAGGTGCCTGAGGACTGGCAGAATGTTTTCATAGGGCCATTATATATAGGAAAGGGAGATAAAACAATGCTTGAATTAAAGAAGCATATGTTAGTTGAGTATACCTGGTATATTGTATGGAAGAGTGGCAACTGGAAAAATGGTGGCATGTAGAGAGCATCAAACTGGGGAGATGCAATATCACTTAAGGTGTGGAATAGCATGTTTGGACTTAGAGTATGCTTTCAATAATTTGTCTGTATCCTTGTTTCCACCAGGTAATGAACAGATATCCCACTAGCTGCTCCTTCCAGCATTTTTACGTTTGATTCTTTTGCACACCTATCAGTTCACTTACCTTCTTTACTACTGTCTATCTATCTATATCTCTGATGCCTGCTCCAATTGAAACTTCCTCAAAGGAGTGGCCATGGTACAGAGTCTCCATAACTAAAGAACTCCAATACCACTTCTTAGCCTTTAATGCCTCACCCTTAACAGGCCACTGGCAGAGGGAGAGTCTAGTTCTGTGTTTGCAGAGGCTCCTATCTAATTTTCTAATGACTACTATCTATTGCTCCTACCTACTACTTCTACCTAATAATCCTGCCTAAGTATCCCTACCTATTACTTCTATCCACTGCTCCTACCATTTAGCCAAAAGGCAGGGCTAGTGCATAGTGCTCACCGAAGGAAAATCAAGTGTTATGAAGAATGAGCTGCGTGAGTTAAGTGTTGTCAAGGGTTACATATGACAAGGAGAGATTATATGTTTGTGGACAGAATGCCAGTAGTCAAAATGTTAGTGAGGCAGAAAGAAAAGACAGCTACCTGGGTTTGAGGAGTGCAACTTGATAGCCACTAAACTGCTGGCTTACTAAGCAGATGTCACAAACCCTCCTGATACCCCCTAGTTGCTGGTTGCCCATCGTGTATAATTATGTATGTGCTGCCTACTATGTATAATTATGTATGTCCCTCTTCTAAAACCAGTTGTTCCCAATCACCAGTCCGTTTTCAGCACAAAATTCCACAAGCTACTTACCATTTCTATTCACCCTGCTAAATATCCTATGTTCCCAATTATACTCTCAACTGCTACATTACCCACTTTAACATTCAAATCACCCATTAATAATACCCAATCTCTCACATCAAATCTGCTGACACACTCACTCAGCTGCTACAAAAATACTCTCCTCTCTTCAACATTCTTCTCATGGCCAGGTGCGTAAGCATCAAAAATTATCCACCTCTCATAATCTACTTTCATTTAAACGATGTGGGTCTGGAGCTCACTTCTTTACGCCCTTACAATGCACTCCCACATTTTTTTATTTCTTCAATATTACAAAAATGCAATTTCTTTATGTTCATAAAGTTTTACACTGAATTACAAGAGAGAGAGGGAAACCACCTATAACATGGCAAAATAGAGTGGAAAGGTTCTCAAAGGAGAAGAACGTAGGAAGAAAGCCTGGAATGGTGTATGCAAGGGGAGCATATAAGGACAGGGATAAGCAGAGACTCTATTGCCATGGACACCCCCTTAATGGGAGTTCATGGGGAAATGGCTAATATAGATATAGATTGGTTGATAGACAGATAGACAGAGATAGATAGATAGACAGACAGATAGATAGATAGATAAATAGATAGATAGACAGAGAGACAGACAGAGAGACAGACAGACAGACAGATAGATAGATAGATAGATATAGATAGATAGATAGATAGATAGAGAGAGAGAGAGAGAGAGAGAGAGAGAGAGAGAGAGAGAGA
>JAYMFT010290269.1:0-10373 GCA_038088735.1 Panulirus argus | reverse complement strand
TATTTTTTTATAAATATATATATATATATATATATATATATATATATATATATATATATATATATATCAAGGATATAATACTATTAAAACGTCAACTCTTTAACCAAATCACAATAAATGCCATGGCGGTTTGCGAGCGTAGAAATATAATATATTTCTAATTTTAGACAAATGAGACAAGAATAGTGAGGGGGAAGCCATGATTTTGGTTTGGCCTGCACAGGACTTTTTCAAAAATCACCACCACCGAATATTACTATGCAATTACGGAGGGGGAACCATTGTCTTCTTTCGTTATTAATAAAGTAACGCTGAACAACAGGCGGAAATAATTACCTGTAAGACAGAAAGAAAAGATTTCATGGTCGACCGACCTGGTAAGATTAGCTCCAATATATATATATATATATATATATATATATATTCCTTTTTACCTCAACCGATCATCAATACAAATATTCTTCACCGATTCAGTTACCTGAGTTTTTTCTTCGAAAGCACAGAGCGTGTAATTACTACCAAATCTGATTTTCTAAATAATTTTCTGAGAAAATGCATCACTACAAGTAACGTAGAGTCAACAAAGCGCCAATAAACAATATAAGAAAAAATCGATTGATATATCAATAAATAATCTGCCACGCCCACACAGAGTATCTTACGGCAGATTTTAGAGGTCCGCCTTTGTATCTGAGCAGATGGGTTGAGAACCAGCTTGTTTTGTGGCATCTATAATCAACCACCTTGTTTGAGGTCGCTTTTCGCAGCCGTAGGTACGTGCACTCCACAAACCTGTGGCTGATCCAGCACACATTCAAGGGATTACTTCGGTCGACCAGACTGGCGACGGGACGGCCAGTAACTCTGTAAACATGCATTAGGCGACTTTAATCCTACACTATTTGTCTGGTTTATTACCGAAGGAAAAAAAAAAAAAATTGTGAGCCGCAAATGCACACAGGCTTTCATTGGTTAATCTGTAGCTTTTGTTTGGTCTGTACAATACGTCAGACACTCTCAGTTCGCTTTATCCGTCGTCGTCTTGAGCCACATTCTAACCACCAGCTTAATCTTGGCCATAACTTGAAAAGTAAGATATACTCATGAAACTTGTATGCAGTTCTTTCCTAGAATCTAAAGAAACTGGATGGCAAGAGACCCATAACTCAAGACTGGACTTTGCTTAAGTTATGTCCCTCATAAAACGAAGTTTAAACTAGAGCTTAAATTGGTTCCTAAGGACGAAAATTCCCCCCAAAATAATATTCCTGCACCTTCATATTTCATTCCCAATACCCGGAACGCAAACTCCTCCAGTTAATATCAATGAACCATCTAACACTTTCTTCGGGAAGCCTCGAGAGCTATGCCTTTCCTATCTCCGTCTTTCTCTGTATATACAGTGCCCACAAAAGAAATGTTGTCCAACTTCCAACCCCACACATTTTCAGAGGCGATGTCAAACGTACATTTTACTGCTGTGTCTCATCTCCTTTGGCCTTGATTACGATCTGTTGAAGTCTGGGCTTGGAATTGGCTGGGTTCCTGAAGTATTCTAGGTCCATGTTTTGGGTCCACAGGGTCTTGATCTCCTGTATGAAGTGAGGCACTAACAGGGCGTTGCAAGAAGCATCCACCTGATCGTGCGGTCTGAGCTTCCAGTGAGCCAAGAAATCTCACATGTACCCATATTACCTTGTTTCCGTACGAGAATTCAGGCCGAACTCCCTGTATTAAAACCGGGGAGATGGATCCATCACAGGCCAGGGCTCCTAAGTCACACTACCATAGCTCTCAATGAAGCCGCAGCTATGGCAGTACTTTGCACTCTTGGGTAAAATAGCGTAACACACAGACCCGTTTAAATCTAATCGTTTTATTTTCTTAAGAATAACTTGTCACGCCGTGACTCCAGTCGTAAGAAGTTACTTATACCAGTAGCGTCCTGTGAGGAAGAGATAGGTACCATACACGGCTGACGTCTGCTTCGGAACCACCCACAGTCCTTGTGAGACCAGCCACGCGCGTTGTTGGCCTTCTGACCCACGGAAAAGTGCGAAGGAATTTCCAGCGGAGTTAGCCAGGCGTAAAGGTTTACCACCACGTGTTGATTTGCGCCGTATAAATGTCGGAACAGCTGTGGGGAACGAGCTACCCCTCCTGATGTGTGAGAGGCGCGTTGATGGAATGTACTGCCTACAATGGAGGGCGGCAGCGGTGGGCAAGATGCTGGGGGGAGGGTGGGTGGGTGGGTGGGTATCGCAAGAGCCGTTGCAAGGCTGCACTTGACCTCGACAGGAAAACAAAAGCTAAAGATAAAAGGAGAGGAAAGGAAAGCGTTGTCAGGGCTGTCAATACTAGATAGCAAAGACGCTACTGTCATCATCATGATTCGGGGATTCTATTGTCATGAAATCTGTCACATCTTGGTCTGAGAAGAATAAAGTAAACTTAGACTCCACCTTGTTTCTCAACTATCCAGAAAAGCTACTGGGAGGGTCTGATACGCAGTGGAGGAACCCCCAAGGTCAAGGCTACGCACGTAGACTCAGAACTGGCTTGAAGGCGAGGGCAGTGCCGGTAGCGAGGCTGGAACTCCATCTACTGCAAGCCGGTATATGAAGGAGCACACTGGGCGTAGTTAGGCATCACAAGGGACGGCCTATCTTGTGTAGCCAGCCTCTATATGGAACAAATCGCAACTTCTCGAAACTTGTCTAGGGCGTTCTGGATGCAGAAAGCTGTCCTGCTACTGAAAGATATATCATTCCCTCGAGCACGGCTGTTAAATCATTTCAGTACAACGTTACGACCCTAGGAAATGATTGGCTGGCGTCTGACTTGACCATTTGCGGGTCTGATCAAGGGCGTTCCAGTCATACCCAACAAGGGCAGTCGTACCGTCATACTCAAGGCTCGCACCGTTGTGCTAGTGGGCTTAAAGCAGGGTACTGAGAAATTAAGAATGTTAGCAAACCTCTTAATACAATGAATGAGAGACTATTAGCCTACATTAGGTCAAGGATATTTACCAATCAACCAAAGACAATAATAATTAAAAAGCTTACAAAAAAAAAGCTACCCAGGAACTAAGGTTGGCTTTTATGAAAAAGCAGCATCAGTATATTACGTTATATATATTTTTTCCCATAACAGTAAAAACTAAACTAATTACGCATAAAAATAAAAATAAGCTCCTGCCCTGGAGATCAAAAGACTAGCTAAGGCCTGACATCAAAAAGAACATCAGGTCCTGCGATATTATCAGGTTATCCGACGGCCGGGCGGGAGATGAAAAATCTGAAGTTGAAACTTTTTAAAAACCTTCCATTATAAGATTTATAACCGTAAAGATCATAATACAGGAAGCGTGGGAAGTAACAACATTATAATGAGCCCGAGTTATACGAGACGGTTAGGTTATCCAGCTACTATTATAGGACCGCCAGGAAGAGCCTAACTAAAAGGATGCGAGGTTTTCCAATCGGGACGTCCTTAAATTATGCACTGGATTACTTTATTGGCTATGCCTTGGGTATGTCATTCAAGCTAACCGAGTACTAATGAATATGACGAGAGGGGCTGACCAGTCGCATACAAACGTTACGACGATCTAAGCAATGCGCAACCAAAGGTTAAAGATTATCATTTCAGTCCACGCAATACGTTGACTTGAATTACAAAATCTAGGATGCCAAAGAATCACAGGTTTACAACCGCTGTCCTAGAGTTAAGAGACTACTGTCTGGCTACCCAGAGACGACACATGGTAGCACAGGGCTTGCTAACGCAGCAGGAGGGGCTGTAGGAGAAGTAACCGTCGCTTAAAGTATATTTCCTGGGGGGGCGTGGCGGCTTTGTTGGCGACGGGTCAATGGCGCCATACCCACGCCTGCCCTTGGACGGTTCGTCTCTCGGGGGCTGTGTCCCACCCACCTTAACTATCCTCCTCCTACTCCTCCTTAACTATCCTCATCTCCCTATAACTATTCTAGTCTTTATTGACCCGCCTGCCTCCAACACCGCTCCTAAGACCGTGATGTGTGGAAACGAGTAGTAATAAGGAAGACCTGATTTTAAACTCTGGCATCATGGCAAGTTAAGACTAAAAATAAGGGTAACTATATCTACGGTATTTCATTTGGGATTCTCCCGTTCGACGGAAGCTTGATTAACTCCTTCAGTTGGACAGCGAGATCCTTTGGTTCATAACGGCTTAGCCTCTGATCCCACCCTTAAAGGTCAGGCCCCATAGGCAGGGCTTCCATACCCCAGGAGTCGTAACGACGTGCTCAGGGGTCAAACCGTGGTGCTTTTACAAGGGTCGTACCATCGGGTTCAAGGTCTGTATCATCGTGCTTAAGGATCGTACCGTCGGACTCGACGACCGTACCGTCGTACTCGAGGGTAATACCGTCGTGCTTGAGGATTGTAACTGTCGAGTTTAGGCGACTGACGTACGACCGTCACACATGCAACCCCGATGTAAGCGTCACATCTCCTCACCGTCGTGCGTCAGCATAAACTCCGTTACAATCTTATCACTAAATCTTTTCTCATATATTTTTCTAAAAGATTTATTCCTAATACGCGGGCGTGTCGTCTTAAAAAAAAAAAAAATCGCATGAAAATTGTAAAAATTTTCCTCCGGATCGATGAAGTCGCCCAAATCGTCCAATCCTGGTCATGCAACATCATCCTTAAACACTGACAAACAAGCAACATTCAACATCAGTACTGACGATTCTCCTCTCGTGGTATGTAACACACAAACTCGCGTTTGGCTGGAGTCCATAATACCTCTTGCCTTTCTTGCGATTTTCTGAACAAAATTCAGTTGTTCAAAGATTATTTCCTCTCGAAAATATTGCAGAAAATGCATTGCGCTACTTCACCCCTCTCAACAAGTATCGGACAAAATACTTTAGCATTCATCCCTTTCCACAATATCGGAAATAGTGTATAAAATTCATCCATTCCCTACAATCTAGTGGAAAACACAATATTCACCCCTTTCCATAATACAGTAGGAAATACATCATTTTCTACAATATCAAGGGGAGAATGCATCGGCTCTTGCAGGACAGGAAATCTGATTCTGGGACACTCCCTCACGGACAAGCATGGCAGACAAATATAATGCAATTTTCGGCTGGCAATAAACTAAAGTCTTGACCCTGGCGGGGAATATAAATAATGTGTGATATTTCCCTGAAAATCCTGTTATTCTGGGTCATACCAGGGATGCCTCGCGTGCGCCACAGACACGGATCAACTCTAACGTACACAAGTTGATCTGGTTCACACAAGGTCCTACACACATGGGATCGGTCATCACGTGCAATAAACCAAGTATTATACCGAATGGCATTAGGGTGTACACCTACACATTACCAGCTGGTGGTGAAGTGTGTGGGATCAGCAGTGCATCTATCTGCATGCACGGTGAAATCTGTGGGTCGGTCGTGCCCAGAGGTTGGAATGCTGCGCTCAAGGATAGTAACGTCATATGTTTTCTCGATTACTGAGTTTTCATATCTGACATCACTATTACGTTTTGCGAGACATTAAACAATTTTACTTGTACTCACAACAGTAGTTACCTTCAATTGTCATTGTGGCAATACCCTTCGCTTCCAATTAATGTTAATAAACCTGAGAACAAGTTACTGTTAAAATCTGCTGGTGAAGTAGTGGCAGGAATCGCCTCACTAAAGAGTGAATCAACGACAGAAAGCCCTTCCTCGGGTCATCGACGGGACCCATTCCTCTTGTTACCACAGCGCCATTCACCGTTGGTAACACCCCCCCATTCGTCTAGCTACCATGGCCCCAGCCAACGACGGCGCCCCTTCCCCTGGTCACATCACCGCCATGTGGTTGTGTAGTATCACATTATAAAGCTACGCCCCGGCTAATTCATGTCGACTACATCCTTATTCTCGGCCCCGGCGGGGCCTCGCGAGACAGTAGGGGATGGAGCAGAGCTGGAAGAAAGGCTGATGTGCATGACTTCGGTCCTGGTTTGGATTTATAGCGACGTGGTTGGCGGTGGTCCAGCTCTGGAAGGTAGAAAAGGGCTTTAACTTACAAAAGCAGGAGCTTACGACAGGAAAACGTAACAGCGACGTAAAGTAGCGACACAAACGCTTGTTTCTATCTTTTAACTCTACTCGCGTGAGATAACATCGGACAAACGTTTACTGACGTTTCCCTTCCCAGAGAGGCGAAACTTTATCAGAATTAAACTTCTGCTGGTGTCCCTCCTCCACAACGTATCTTGACTTTAAGGAAGACAACGTTTCCCGGTGCCTTACTGTCTAAACGTGAGGTGGGGATTCGGGGACAAAAAAAAAATAGTTCCCTGGCCCCAGGTTTCGGCCACGATCTCCGGGCGACGTCGACACACTCTCCCGACAGAGAGGCTCTTGCTTCCATGAAATACGACACCAACTTATCCAGGCACTGCGACAGCTGCGCTGGAGCCGTAGGATCCTCGTTTCCTACGGTTACATCACAAGGAAGGCTAGGAAACGGTCTTTACTGTCTCGGTTAAGGATGGAGAGAGGTGGGAGGGAAGAAGAGAGAGCGGGGCTGGGGGTGTGGAGGGCAGCGGTGTGTGTGTGTGTGTGTGGACGACTGGACTCAAGGTCATGCGGGTGGTTCTGCAGTATAGGAGTCCCGCCCACACAGCCTGGCCCCGGCGGCGGAACCTCTGACTCACTCACGCCTTGTATTCTCGCCAAGCAGACGGGGCGCGGCCGCCGCCGGTGAGCCGTGTTCCCCCGAGACCCCTGTCGCCAGGGCGGGCGTGGGGCGCCGCCGACGGCGATATTCCGTGTCACTACCTCACGCTCGACCGCCCGCCTGCCTGCCTCTGCCTCTGCCGCCACCGCTGCTGCACGTTGTGACAAACAGACAAAAAAACTTAAAGCACTAAATATCTAGACATTCTATCGCCCGATAAAAATAAGATACATAATATAGTTTTGATTTTCATCAGATCTACAAAGATAATTTTGTAAATTTGTCACTTGTTCCAGTAACACATAAAAAAAAAATTACTGCACGTTTAGTTCTAGCACGGGAATAAATAATGAATGCCCTTAACATCTGGTGATCCATCAGGAGAGAGAGAGATTAGAACATCCGAGTGGCTTCACCGTCGTGAGTCATCGTACGTTTACGACACAACACGGCACATAAACAGCGGAGCCTGGGTGTATGTGGGTGGACACCTGCAGGGCAGGAGGGCTAACGCCGGACAACACAGCGTGTAAACAAGAGTCAAGGTTACCCAACCCCACCCAGGCCCTGACCTTGTACGGTACACACCCTTACCACAACGACAGACACCTGTAGTTACACCTACCACCACAACAACCACCGGTGGTTATATCCACCACGACAACCAACAGTAGCTACACCCACATCAACAAACCACCAGGGGGGAGGGCGGCTCATACACACACCCCACCTCAACCACTGTTAGTTACACCCACCGTCACGACCACCAGTTGTTACACCCCACCACGACCACCGGTGGTCACTTGGAACGACCCTTCAGAAAACACAGTACCGCCACATCGGAGACAATGGTCGTGGAGGAAGGACGAGCCCCGAGGGGGAGGCTCCCCAATCGATACCCTCCACACGACACACTGTAGTCTGTGAAGCAGCATTTTAACGCGTCATGAAACCTTAGACAAAAGAACGAAATTGGTTCTAAATGTCAGAGAAGGACCCCCGTGACCTCGTTCCTCTTGTACATCGATTTCCTACGGAGAAAATTCGTGATTGGTTGACCCCCGTTGACCTTGTTGTTCGAACGACGTGGTTAGTAGCGTCACGGCTAACGCCGCCTCGCCCGTGTCGAGGAGTCGCATAAATGCCACCCAAGCAATTACCTGGCTGGCCCACACCTATGACCCAGGCCACGCCCATGCCCAAGCCTGGCGTGTCCTGTGCCCACGCCGCCGCCGTTGTCTGGACACGTGTGTGTGTGTGTGTGTGTGTGTGTGTGTGTGTGTGAGGTGTGTTTAAGTCTGTGCATCACGCATTTTCGGCTGGACCTGGGCCACGATACGACCCTAAAAAAATATGTGGGTTATCCAAGCACTTGTCTAAAGATCTGACCTAAACAGTTTTAGTCAAAGGGTTTTCAGGGGGGACTAAACACAGCATCGGTTGCTAATATGCCTTCGCTTCACGATCCTCTAATTGTGTCCTTCACCTTGCGCAGCTGAATGGGTTGCTTGTCCCCCCTTGTGCTGACCCAACAAAGGCGAGGAGAGATCAGCATGATACCCGAGTGGCTTATCACTGTCTGCCTCTCGCAAGTTGTCATGTTTGGGGGGTAGACTGGCCAGCCAGCGTGGGCGGAGAGGGGGCAGAGGTTAGGCAGTACCCACAGAGTCTGACCCCAGGGGCGCCTCACCCTACACCTAAGGGAAACGCCAGCACCCCGCCCTGGCCCTCACACCTGCCTTCGATCAGGGCCATCAGGGGAACTAGTCCCACTTCTACAACATCGTAAAATAATTTTCCAACTTAAACAACGGATAATTGAAGTGGGTGTTCAATCAGATTTCTCATCAAATAATCATATATATTACATGGCAGGATGACCGGTTATTCTCTTTTTATTTTCTTCTTGGAGTTCATGTTTAATGCTCATGACCCAAAAATAACTGCGGAAAAAGGAAGTGAAGCTGCATGACCTGCAGCAGTCGGGAGCCGGGGATGGGTCACCGCGGGTACCACTCCGCCAGCAGTGTACCTCCTCAACACCGCGAACAATGAAGCGGAGTGACGCATTAAGCCACTGTTTTCCCGTGTCCGGCTCATAACCCCGCACGAGCGTCCCCTTCCGGGATGAGAGGTGGTTAAACAGAGCAGTTCGACGGACTAATTGACCCCTAAATGTAGGTTAGTTCTTGAAAGACGTTACTTAAAGATGAATTATGAATACTCTACTCTACCCTCGTGTGTTGGACGAGACAAGATAACGAAACCAAAAGCAATACACCTGTGAAGAGATACAAAAACACAAATCAACGAAAATCCTTCAGTAACGGGTTCAGAAGCGACAGCTTTCGAAGCACTGATACAATACAGGATAAAAGTACTCGAAAAGAAAAGGCTATAATCTGAATGTATATACACACGGGTCACAGACGAGAATATAAAAAATGGGAACCTGGATCGAACGTGAACGCAAAGCCACAGCGCTACTTTTCCATCGGCACCATCTGAATGCGATGTACTGACCAGATGTGGGACAGAGGGGTCACTCACGACCTCGTTAATGACTATACAACGACCCTACACAGCACGTGCAGAGTTCCCAGAAGGAAAAAAAAAAGATATATAACTAGTTCATTAATATCAGAGTGCCCTACGGAATGACTCCCCGCCTACAGCTACTAACGAAGGTGGTCACGCCTTCTCCCACATCAGGAGGAACCATTACCTTGCACCGGGTACAGTGTCCTAGAGATCCCCTATATCTAATTACATTAAGGCCCATTAGAAGGGAATGGATGCTGTAGTGGACGCTTCTCCTCCTGTTTAAACCTTAACCAAGCGTAATTTCCTCGTTTAAGTCCAAAGGGATAACCTCCGCACCTGGACCTCCTTCAGAAGCGACCAAGGCGTGCAGCTCCCCCTCCTAAGCCTGCGGTAGAAGCAAGTGCCACTTACTGAAGGCATGACCCCTTAACACCTGACCTTCCGCTAGCCTTGACCCCTTCCCATTAATGATCTGACACGGTCCATTTCAGTCTACCTTTGGGGGAGACACGGCTCGCTCCCAGTGACTCAGCAAAGAGCAAGACACAAAGCCTACCAGACAGTCCAGTAATACACCAAGGACCTCAGCCAAGACCCCACCCACCCATCCACCCCGCCCCGCCTGCTCCTATAACCCACCAACATTTGGATTTTTGTCCTTGGCCATTCTAGCGTGCCTGGGTTCGAGGAAATCCTGCTGCTTTTGCGGGGACGCGGGCAAACACGGGCAGGCTGATCGCCCGTAAGACGCATCCTGGTTCCAAATTAGCATCAGCTTCCTAATGTAACGCTGTGCCGTTACTGAGTTACCTGGTTTTTGTAACGCATGAGCTGAGCTTCCACTGACGATAAGCCACTGTATTCAACCCGTCAACAGACCTTGGCTTGCTACCACTCTTAACATTTCCAAGCTGTCATTTACCGCACTGACTGCTAATGATGGTTCAGATAAATAATCTTCGGTGATTTCACCGCATGTAAATGAAGAGCAATTTTCGTAATATCATGCAAGAAATTAATGTATATAATGACCTGGATATATATATATATATATATATATATATATATATATATATATATAT
>JAYMFT010290268.1:0-23897 GCA_038088735.1 Panulirus argus | reverse complement strand
ATATCAGATACGTGTTGCTAAATCAGTTCATCAACCTAAGAATCATTACCTCTTTATGTTATACAGGCAGATCTTACGATGGTTTACACAACTCATATTTGCGGCTTTTTCTTCTTGGAGTCTGAAGGACTTTATTCTCGGCTGCATCTTAAGCCATCGTTGTTACAGAAAAGCCAGATTCTTCTTCGAAACTTGGAAACACACACTCGCCAGCAGGAAATGTGGCAAAAGCTTTCGTTTTACTTTCATCCCAATCATCCATCTCAAGTTCCCAACTACGGAAGGGAATTTAGTGTCGAGTTTTCTACTCTCCTCAGCGGGATGGGATAGGAAATAACTGAAGCCTTGCCTGTACAACAGATGTAGAGCAGAGTCGCTACGGCCGGAGACGGGCCAGGAGAACCAGTGTGGGCTGGTTATGACCAACTTATGATGACAGTAAAGGATGGTGCAGAGTGGGGGAGAAGTGAGGACAAGCATGAAATTGGTTCCTTAGGGGAATATGGTGCATGGAAGAGTCAAGACGTAGGAGATTCATGATCTACATAAGACATGACAGGAACTAAGGGGGGAAGATATGCTCATGTACAGTTCATAGTCCCGGTCATGTAGGGAGTTATGCACTGTATAATGTACAAGAGCGTAAAAGGTCTGACTTATTCATAAACCAGATGGCGAGGTTAAATATTACACACACACACACACACACACACACATTATAAACCATTTTCATTATAACTCTTGGCTTCACACTTATACTCACCCTCTCTTTTGCACATAATCTTATCAACTTCAAGGCCTTGCCTCATTGCCTGCTGTCCCAACACGGAGTCTTTGTGGTAAAAGAAATAAAATCTAATCTAATCTCAGGTTCTGCTGTTATGCGTGGCGTGACTCCAGACGGAATTTAAGTTGATGTCTGACACGACCAATTCTGCAAAGGAGTTATGCTGATGTGGACACGAGGAAAGGAGTTTTGAAATGTCTCAATTCGTCAGCCCAGAGAGCAAGTAAACACTAAGTAATGGTCACCACGTAAAAAAAAAGAAAGAGAAAAACAAGTGTCTACACATCTATTCCCGGCGCTACCTCGCCAACGCAGACAACGGCGAACGAGAAAATAATTGCGTTTAATCTCAGGAGTGATAAAATTACATGGAACACGCTCACGCTGATTAACTGCAATTTTGTTTGGAAGTAATGAGTTTAAACCCAACCTAAGGGAGGGAGGGGTTCCCAGCACCCCTGGACCCACATTACAAAATGCAGGCAAGTATTATAAATAATTACGATAATTGTCATTACTGTACAGCACTGGCAATAACAGCTAAACTTTCATTAAGTACAATGTTGGAGGTGCTATAAGCTGTCCGATTAAGCTTGAAGCCTCAATGCTGGGGGTGATGAGCTGTCTGATTAAGCTGGAAGCTTCAGTATTGGAGGTGATAAGCTGTCCGACTCAGCTTGAAGCCTCAGCGGTGGAGACGATGAGCCGTCTGATTATGCTTGACGCACCGATGTTGGAGGTGATAAGCTGTCTGCTTAAGCTTGAAGCCTCAGTGCTGGACGTGATAAACTTTCTGATTAAGCTGGAAACCTCAGTGTTAGAGGCGGTTAGCTGTCTGATTAAGCTGGAAGCCTCCTCAGTGATGGAGGCTGTACGTTGGGTGACTCAGTGGAGGACCCCGAGCGCTTTAGCCAACTTTCCCCCGGCTATTCTTACGTAGCCATAACAAACACCTGCAACCTCGTCAGCCCTACAGTGTGTGTGTGTGTTTACTTCAGAGTGTGCAACGTACGTAAACGCAGTGTTTCCCCCACTTGCGATTTTACGATGTTTATTCCGAGGTGGGCGCCAGAGAATTTGTCTTGGGTGAACTCTGTGTGTGTGTGTGTGCAAGATTTAGTAACGGACACGAAAGTGGGCTATGACAGGGGAAGTACGTCACGTCCTGACGGAGTCAGAAATCTGTTTTTGTCATCCCTTCAACATGACAACGGTATGACGCTCGGGTGGCATGATAGCCTGGGCCCCCCCCCCCCTTTTTTTTTTTATGAACCCTTAAAGGTCAGTCAGGTCAAGGGTCAAGGTCCCACCGTCGTGCTTGAGGATCGTGTCGTTCACGCTTCGTATCGCCAGGGTCTTGGGCCGGCCAGGGCAGGTCCACGGAAGGGTTCCATGACTAAGGATAAAGTTTGTGTACGTAAATCTTAACAGATCATTGACGGACCCTTTCATCACTGTGCGCGGGTGCTCTCTCTTTCTCTCTCTCTCTCTCTCTCTCTCTCTCTCTCTTTCTCTCTCTCTCTCTCTCTCTCTCAATCTATCTATCTATCTATATCTATCTATCTATATATATATACTGCGATAATTCAGAGGATTTTTCACATCTCGACATACGTATGGAGAGCTGCTGACGGAGGAGCTTGACGCTGCTGCTGCTGCTGCTGCTGCACCTCTTGAACAAGGGGCGGTAGGATCCGCCCTAACACCTCCTTCCCCGGCAGGTGTGTGTGTCTTGCCCACCGCCGTCAGGAGGATGAAGATGACCGCCTCACAGAGCCATGCTGACTCTAATGCCATATTCCTTGACCTCTCAAACGACTTTACGACCCTTGGGTATAATGGCCTGGCCTTTGACCTGACCTGACCTGACCTGACGCAGACATACGCCACAATAACCCCAGGTATATAACACCACAACTCAAGCATACAACCCCATGAATACACCACCAAGAACCCCAGGCATGAATCGCGACAACCCCCACCCCTCCCCCCCAAGAAACGCGCCACAATAACCTCTAGGCCTATACAATCTTAGGCACACCCACACACACACACACACACACTGAGGAAGACCAGTGGCGTGGTACGCGAGGCATCATCAACAATACCATAAGGACCCCGATCCTAGCCCGGCCCAGCCTAGCCTACCCCTATCCCCACTACGGCTCGCCGCAAGAGACACAGCAGCAGCAGCAGCAGCAGGGCGAAGCCGGCACCAAGGAGGGGCCCCAAACATGGCGGGAGCAAAAAGGCGAGACAAGACATATGCTGTGCAATGCTCACCCCCGCCATTGTGATATTAGGTTGCAAGTGCAGTTGAAATCACAAACCTCGGCGGGGGTTGCCAGCGGCCGCCCGATGAGGACGAACTGCCGTTTTGCGACCCGCGCGTAAAAATCTTCGTGCGAGCGTTTCCGTCGTAGACATTTCATGGCGCGACATCACACCCGAGTCTCTGTCACGAGCGTATGATCTCCTTCGGGTTTATTAGAATCGAAAAACTCGAGAAAAATCTTCCGTGTTTGTAACGGCCTCATCCCGTTTTCTTTAGCGCGCCACTCATTCATAAAACACAACAGCCACCAGCTCGCATGTGGACCGGGAGATTATTTTCCATTTTTTTATTTCCCTGTGGGTGCTGCTGAGATCCGACCATTAATAAGCAGAGGGATGCTCTCGCTCGCTCAGAACTAGAGGTGACTGAAGGGCACGAGGAGGACGGCCGGCCGGCCAGCCAGCCTGTCTGTCTGTCTGTCTGTCTGTCTGTCTCTATAACCCTCCCTCCCTCACCTCCTCCCTCCTCCTCCTCCTCCTCTCTTCTTAAACCCATTTTCTTTCATTCTCATTTTCTCTCCCTCGTCTGATTCATCTCCATGACCTTTCCTTTTTTAATATATGGCTTTGAAAAATGCATTTAGTTACAAACTCGACGAATTCTCCTTTTTTTTTTGTGTGTGTGTGTGTGTGTTCAGCGGTCGAGGTCTTGTGACTCACTCTGCTTTTATGGCCTCAAGAAATGAGTCTTCAGGCTCGAGGGTGATTAGCACTTCGTTGCGTCGTCCAGCGTCATAATGCTTGTCACATTGTGTCGGGTGTTGGATGGCCTCCGTACCCGTGAGAGGTTGTGGGGGGGGGGGGCTTGTCATTGCGTTGTGGCTCCATGCCACACCCATCGGTACGACCCGTGAGCGAGACGGTATACGACCCTTGGAGCAAGACGGCGTACGACCCTTGCGGCAAGACGGTACGACCCTTGAGCACGACCCCTGGACGAGACGGTACGACCTCAAAGCACGATCGTGAGATTTAAGGTATACCGGATTGGACCTTTGACCTGAGCCTTAAGGGTTAGAGGCGACCCTTAAGGCATAACGACCTGACCCTTTAACCTGTGCCTTAAGACTCAGGTCAGAGACCAGGTCATTGTACCCAAGGAGTTGCACCGTAGTGCTCAAGGGTCGTACCGATGTGCTTGATATCTTAAAACATTCGGAAAGGTATACGAGTGATCAACACTTCCTTGACATCTCAACTACTTCTACTCCAAAGCCATGCAAAGGTGGTCAACACCTGCTGTACGGTGACCAATCAACACCTGCTGAATGATATCTACCATACGACCCCCATTCGACCAACACGTGCCACCTGGTGAACACCCGCTATAATGAAGCTATCAAACAATTCTTCCTGTGAGCCTTGCGTACCAGTCACCAACTTCCGCTGTCATATACATCCAGGAAATTGGTCAGCTCAAGACCCCCACACACGAGCGATCGCCACTTGCGTTTAACACCCAACTTCACAGCAATGCAACATGTCAGCGCTGACTTATTCTAGTGAACGATCTTTGTCAGTAGGCAGACACCAGTTGTGGTGCCTCCCAGCAGAGAGACAGCACAATCTCTTCTCCTTCATCACAGTTTAAAAACCATTTTCCCAAAATAATGAACACGCTGGGTGATACCTCCTTTACTAGCAAATGCCAAACCTTAAACCATTTTTGTAATCATTCATTACCATTATCTTTATCACGTGTTTATATCCTATACTTCATACTCTTCGCCATCCATTTCTCGCAGTTAGTGGAAGATTCACTCTCTCCTTCCACTGAGCGAGTTCCCTCGACATCTTCATTCCGCTCGGCTGTTCCAGTCATGGGGAGGAGAACAGCTTAAATAATCTTCCAGCTCCACACATGGCGCCGTGACAGCCTCTCCCAACCCACACCACTGTGTGTGTGCCGTGACCACACATCACCTTCGCCCTGCCTTTCCCGCTTACAATTCTAATCCCGGAGCGTCTGTAATAAAAGGATATCGTATAATGTTATCATGTGTAATAATCCCCTCTGGCAATGATCTCGCATCACCGTGTTTGTTAATCATTTCTTCATGCTAGTCTTTCGTCAGAATTCCCATCAAGCCTCATCCCACATCGATTCACTCCAATCAACTATTCCGAAATCTTTCCCTTATTTCCAAACACACACACACACACACAAATACCTGCGCCTCCGACGAAACCTTCGTACTGATCTCAGACGACACGAGATCCTAAGTCTGGTTCATTACAAAAGCCACTGAAAGGAAAATTGCGTGGTGGCGGTTGGTTGGTGACGAGTGGTGGTGAGTGGTAGCGAATGGTGGTGAAATGTGAGAGGTGGTGGTGGTGACGAGAGGTGGTGAAATGTTGACGAGTTGGTGGTGATGGTGAGTAGTGACGACTGGTGGTGAATGCTGACAAGTGGTGTTGGTGGTGTTTGAGTGGTGATGAATGGTGGTGATATGTTGACGAGTTGGTGGTGGTGATGGTGGTTTAGTGGTGACGAGTGGTGGTGACTGTTGACGAGTGTTGGTGAAGGGCGGCGAGTAGCGGTGGCAGTGGGTGAAGTTGTCCATACAATCTGTGGTGCGAGTGTTGTTGGGGTCCTTTGTGAAGCAGAGAGGTAAGTGGTGCGGTATATTGCCCTCCTGGGAGGGAGGGAGGGAGGGAGGAAGAGGAGGAGGAGGAGGCCAACACGCTGTGAATGAAGGCAGTGCATGATGTCATCACTGTTATCTGAGCAGCAGCGGCACTGCATGGTACAGTGTCCCCCTCCACCACCTACCCTACCCCCCAGCCACTAATGTCTCCGTCGGGGACTGGCGGAGGAGGAGGAGGGGGAGGAGGAGAAGGTGGAAGAGGAGGAGGAGGAAGACCCAGGAGGCAGACGGGGGGAGGACGAGGAGGGAGATCTCACAGGAGCTCGACGTATTTATGAGAGGAGAAAATATGATGAAGAAAGGAGAAAAAAAAAAAGAGAGAGGGGTAACCTGAGAGAGAGAGAGAGAGAGAGAGAGAGAGAGAGAGAGAGAGAGAGAGAGAGAGAGAGAGATCCTTCGTTAAGGCCTGGACGAAATGGGTGAATCGGCCACTTCGAAAAGGACGAGCCGTACGCGTCCAGTGTCGAACTGAGAGTGAGTTATGAAAATCAGACAAGCAGGAGATTCAAGAGAGGGAAACCACAACTAGACTGAGCGAGGCGGAAAAAAAAAAGAGCAGAGGAGATACATGAAAGAAAACGGAAAGGTAAACAAAAGAAAACGCTCTGAAGGACGGTGCGCGACTGACAATTAATAGAACAAGGGAGACGAGGCGTCGGGCAGGCACTCCCTCCCTCCTGACCATCCTGATGGATCTACGAAGAATCCAGACGACAATCAGAGATACAGAGTCGTAGTATGACATGAGAGGACGGCCATACCTGAATCGTACGACCTGACAGGAGGTGGTCGTAGAGTCAGTCCATTTTATCAACCGGGGGGACTCCAAGGCACCTCTCTAACCCCGCTGCCTCGATCGCAACCACTGCCATCATCACTACTGCAGTTGTAGTCGCTTCCGACGCCATGACAACGCTTGTGCCTCAAAGCCTCTCACTTTCGCCAACATTATGCCCAGGTACTCGTATCGCCATCACTCATCTCCACCACTGCCTTGATCACCCCTCACCTCCGCTGTCATCTCCAACACTTTCACAAACCTCGCCTCTGTCACCCACACCCCTCCCCCACCATTACCAACACTCCCCCAACAACTTCCACACTTCTCCCCATCATCACCAACATCCACACCTCCCCGTCATCACCAACACTCCCCCCCACCAACATCCACACTTCTCCACCATCATCTGCACTTCCCCACAGCTATCTAGAGCTCCCCATCATCCTTCATACCTCCTCCACCATCACCACCACACTCCCCCATCTCCCTCGCTTGTGATGGCCACTCTAACTCCTGGCCATCTCCCTCGCTAGTGATGGCCACTCTAACTCCTGGGCCATTAAGCCTCCGGATATGCAGGGTATACGTCTCTACAGTGTGTAATAAATGGCCAGTGTTGTGTGATACATGTACTTAAGCCGCCCTCCATACATGACGTATGGCTTGGTCCGGGCAGGCAAAGACGATAACACCACGACTCAAGAGCCAGGCACTGGCGATGACCAGGGGGGGTCCGTCTAGGCGAGGGAAGGACGGACGGACCCTGGCCGAGATGGAAGAGGAAGTGGGTTGATGGTACGAGATTAGGAAGACGTGGGAAAGTAACAAAACAGAAAGGGGAAACAAGGAATAGGGAGGATGAGTAAGAGATGGAGCCAAGGTCAAGTGGGTGAGTGAGATGGCCATGGAGGGTGGCGGTCCAGCAAGGAAAGGTGCATTGTGAGCCATATAAGATGAATGGGTGTTAACCAGGGATGAGACACATCATGCTGATGAGGAATGATATGAGAGAGAGAGAGAGAGAGTGTGTGAGAGATATATGAGGCAAGAATGAAAGGTATCCATCCATAACAAAGATATGAAAAGATAAGGTGCCATAATGAAGATAAGGGTCACTTGCATAATTAAGACTGTCTAAAATAACGAAGAATATGAAATGGGATCAAAGTAAAAAAATTGTGGAATACTAAGACGCGAGGACCATGATAAGGACCTTGCTGCAGGAGGAGTGGCAGGAGGAGAGGGTGCACTGAAACGACAGCCAGGGTGATGAGGGACATAAACCATCGCAGGTAATGCAAGAGAGTTAAGGTATTATCTGAAGCAGAGGTGATGGCCTCTTCCCTCCCTCATAATCGCCTTCTTCGAAGGGTGAGCGGTATTCATCGCCCCTTTTCCCCTGAGATTCATAAAAATATCCCTTAAAAAAATATCACCGAAATTAAGGGATCAACAAAGAGGCAAATGATCTATATATCATGAGGAACAAGGAGGTGAGGGGCGGGCGGGAAGCCACTATCAGCACCAAGTGCTGGTGTAGGGGTGGTGAGGAGGGCGTCGCGTCCCCTACCCCGGTTATCTCTGTGCTCGAGCTGGTGAGGAGCTGCTGCTCCTCCTTGGGCCTTTCACCACTATCACCACCGCCGCTCTTCGTGGTCACAACCACTCACCACAACCACCACACAACACGACCACTGGCCATTTGATCCTTCAGCGTTAATCTGTTTCCTTTAAGACTGGACATGTGTCAAATCTTTATGCTATATAAAGGAACATATAAATGCACGAGTCAAAATCTGGAGGTCTAAGATACGGTTTTGAAGTTGTCAATATGAGGACATCAATTTTCATGTGAACTTATCAACCGAAGTCATTGTGTTCAGGTGTGGTTCAGAGTTGCGAGAATGTGTGTGTGTGTGTGTAGGCAGGACGTGCACACCACCAGCAGGAAGGTCAGGAAGGTCAACGGCCCCAAGGAACAGGTTCACCACCTCGGCCGGGGCTCCGTCCGACACAGCTCTTGTGTATGTGCTGAAGAGAGAGCGTTTGTTTACCCTGGCTCCGGGGCAGCCGGCCGCTCCACTGTGTCGTCGCGATTATTTGGCCAGTTCTGATATACTACCCCTGGCATATACGGCACACGGTTATAGCGTCACGTGCGTATACAACACAAAAACCCGGAGCGCCATTATTCGTGAGGGCCGAACGGCATCGAGAGTCTGCCATCATTGAGTGAGGGGCTGTTGGTGTCATCGCCGTGGCCCAGGTGATTTCGTGGGGGCTTTTGGCTGGCAAGACTTCCTGAGTGTGGGCCGGAAGACTTCCTGAGTGTGGGCCGCACGACCTCGCGTTTGTTTCTGGCGGGAGTAACCTGTTATACCGTGTGTATAAAGCGAGACATACCTCCGGCGTGGCGCACTGCCAGGCATTTCCTGTGCCCCGAGTGGCCAGCACCCATCACTCACACCAGTGTTGCTCTCGACTGATTCTCAGCTTGCATCCTCATCACTGATCTACACTGTGAGGAAATGGTGCCCTCCTGCTGTGCCATGTAATAAGATCTTTACACGGAAATGTACGTACAAGAACGGTCGAGTTGTTTTATATATATACCTTTTCACTGCACACGCTGGCGGTATGACATGTCGACAAGTGTGTGTGTGTGTGTGTGTGTGTGTAGAGTCTGCTGCTGGCCTGTTCCAGCTGTGATCCTCACCAAACGCTGGATTACGTTGCTTCCTATTAAGGCTAGTGGACACCCCTCCCGTCAGCCAATGTCCGACTTAGTGAGAGAGGAGTCTGCCACGGGGCCACGGCCAACCCTGCACTAATTACTGTTGCAAACACCCAGCTCGCCCTCCCACTGCACACCTGCGATCCACACCGAACCTCCCCAGCTTGGGACTACGGGCAACTGTGTTTAAACCACCACTTCCGTGTCATGTGAAATGTTGAATGTATAATGTTAAACCCCCTGTCATTTTTACTAAGAAATATGCTAAGGGGGAGGCCTTCTGATAGAAACAGAGACACTTTGATAACTATATATATATACATCAGAGCGCCACGCAGGCGCGTATTGACGTGCGTGCAGCTTGTGTAAGTCAGGGATGGAGGTGCCCGATGAGAGGCGTGTAGTATCACTGCCCTACTGGGGTAATGCTGTGCAGTCGCTCCCCGCCCTGCCATGTGCAGATAACACGACAAGGGCACGACACCATCGCTCGCTTGGGTGTGCTTGCTGTCACAACCTGCTTTTGACGTCTTCTTCTTCTTCTTCTTCTTCTTCTTCGAGCCTCTCCTCCCTTCCCGCCCCCTCGCTATCACCTGCTGGCGTCCCAGCTCGAAGGACAAGTGGGAGATAATGGCGACTGGACATCTGATGCACCTCCTCCACGAATACGATGCTTCGAGTGGAGGAAAGGCATGGTGGGAACTGCATCTGGCGGGACATTGTGCGCTGTGTCCACCGTCTGCTTTGACCCCCGTGCACGGTAGTGTGTGTGTGTATGTGTGTTGATCAATCAACACATGTGGCACAAGAGCCATGCAGTTCACGAAACACCTTTGAACTGTGCGTGTGTATTATGACGTTTCCGGTTGTAATCGCATGGGTTGGATCTGTAGCAAGGGCTCGGGGCTCGCTTACACACACACACACACACACACACACACAGCCTCCTCTTGGGCGGAGAGAGAGAGAGAGAGAGACTTCCACTTGACTGCAACATTAATACCTTCAGCAAGACGGTACAGCCCTTGAGCACGACGACACGACTCTTGAGCACGACAATACGACCCTTGGGTACGACGTACTGGCCTTTGACCTGACCTCTAAAGGGTTAAACACACACAGAGAAAAAAAAGAAAATAGCAAGACCATCTCACCCAAGGGTCGCACCAAAGGGTCATACCGTCGTGCTCAGGAGCTTAAACTATCGTTACGTGCGTCTTGAAAGCAATTATGGCAGACCATACGATTCCTTGCGTCCGTCTTACGTTCGTCTTCAGGTGACGCTACGGATATACGTCCAAGTCACGGCACGCACACAGAGTAATGGGAAAATCCCTCGCCAGAAGTCACCGTGTAAATTCATATCTTTACATCTCCATGGCCGCCACGATTTTCATTATATACATTCTGACATCAAAACAGCGGCATTCCAAGGTGGTCGGCTGCGTGTATATACACAGTTTACCACCTCGTTGTAAACACGCCATTACAGCTACCATTTACCAAACTGTGAGGGGAGGGGCAAATTTGCATACCGCTCTCCCAATGTTTCACGCCAGACTTGAGACGAGATTTCCCACAACTGTCAATCCGACGGCCATAGAGTGATGGAAATAGCAAACTCTTGAGCTCGGTGGCGTACCTCTGAATAGTTTGCAAAAAGAAAGAAAATGACGCATTTTCTTTAACCTCTTGCGTAACAAGAGAGACAAGAAAGCGTAGGTCGTCTAAGTCTTTGACCTGACCCTTGAGGGACATGCCAAGTTGGTTGGCTGGTCGACTGGTTGGTCGTTTTATGGGCTTGAGGCCGTCAGCGTCAAGCAGGCAATGTCGAAGAACCCGAAAAAAAGGCTTCAACACCTTCTTCAGGTGTTAAGGGTACTTCCAAGACTTTTATGGACACCCTTACAATCCATGTGACCCGTGAGGTCAGGTCAAAAGGCCACGCCATTGCACCCAAAGGGCGTTAGCGTCATACTCGAGAGAACTGTGGACCTGCCTGACCGTCGGCATGTGTGACGCAGATTCGAAACCCTGGAATCTACCGTGTGTGGCAACTCCCTTCCTCCCTGCCCGCCGTAAACAAGCTGTTCACACGTCGAGGGCAGACGTAACGGTCGTCAACAGCCTTCCGTAAACCGACAACAACCACTTCCTACCGCCGGGAAATAACTTGCCATAGTCAAGATGTTATACATACATCGTGTGATCCCGCCCACACTGTGGTCAGGGATGTTCAAACGTTGACGTCACTGCAATGGTCTAACGTGATACTCGTCATCTCAACAACCTAGTTATTTACCAGATAAATATACACATACAAAGCGTTCATAAAAAGAAAACACATACGCAAAGCGCGCACAAGTAAAGACAGACAGAACAGACACAGACAGACACACGTACATCATCACCTCATGATATGCAGCAATGTTCGTGTGATTTTGAACCTGGGATTTATACATGCGTCTACCACTGAAAAGATAACATTCATCTGTATGTTCCTGACGTTTGTATGACTTCCTTACACACATTCAACCAGTCGTCTTGCTCATCTCTCTCTCTCTGGATTTTAATAATTTGCACACACACACACACACACACACACACACACACACAGAGGGCACTACAAAGGGTATAGAAATACACCCTTCAGACAAGAGTGGTATCACTTGCATTATCATTACAAAAATAGGAATCATTCATATTGAAGAGAAATTAATAGAAAATGTACAAATGAAGAGTTATCAAAAATGATGACTGGAAACATTCTCAGAAGGGGAACGCCTCTTGAAAGGCGACAGGATTCTATTTGAGGAGAAGCTTATGGTTCCAAACACCGCCGAAGGAGGGAGTGTATTGAAGGATGATTTCCAGGTCTCATTAAAGAGGCGATGTCCTCGGGGATGATTCCTAACGCTATCGAGAAGGGTACGTGTAGCCGACTGAATCCAGAGGCTATTGAAGAACGGGATGTCTAAAAATGTGATTCCAGGAACAATTGAAAGAATCGTATCTACCAGGGCAATTCTATAAGCCATCGAAAGAAGGTGAAGCTAGAAGTATGAATCCAAGTACTACGTGGAAGAGTCATCTGAAAAGATAGTTCCAAGCGTCCTCGAAGAATTCGTTTAGAGGCATAATTCTAAATGGTTTGAAAGGCTTTCGGTTTAGAAATAAAATCCTTCGAGCTATCAAAAAGAAAAGAGCTTTGGAAGGTTAAATCTATTAAGTTTCTGCTTGGTTGCAAAGGCATTCAAGGAAGGGGGCTGTGGCAGCATGGTTCCAGAACGCTGAAGGAGAAGGCATCTATAAACGTGATTCCATAAAGGTTTTCGTCATCTACATGGAGGGATGTTTACAGACGCTACTGATGGAGAGGACGTTTGATGCATCGAAGGAAGAACATTCAGAAGGATGGTCGAAGGCACTACAGAAGCAGCAGTCGCCTAGGTTGATTCCAGACGCCACAGATGAAGAGGGCGTTTTTAGAGCCATCGAAAGAGAACAAAAGAAGTGAGAAATATGAGAAATATGTCAGAAGCTGTGGAAGTACTCGGAGCCGAGAGAGATGAGTACAAACACTATACTTTTGGAGCAGCTCAACGTGGTGTATACAGGAGAATATACGTCTCAAAGGCGGCACCAGGAATGGACTACATATACGACCAAGGCAGTAAACACCAGAGAGGAAACTCCTACGAGCTGTACACGAGACGGCTATAAACTTACTCGGACAATAAACAGAGGAGGAGACACCTGTTAAAGACCCCTAACAAAAGATACAAGTATCACACCCCCAGGTCTTAACGTTACCACATACGACATGACAAACCAACTCGTACGATCATCGCACTACAGGTGCGTGAAAGAGACTAGGAGGCATCAACTAAACCGAGTGAATGAGAGGAGAAAGCCGATCTCATGGGTGTTTATTGTGGCAGGGTTGATGGGGGGTCTCCGGTGCCATGGGGGGTCCCGGGTACGTGGGACTTTTCAGTTCGTCTGTTTGGTCTAGCTGCTTGCTGGGGGCACACATGTTACACATCAGAGTAGAGAACCTTCTTTATTGGCAAGACCACAAGTGTGTACTTTAAGGGGACAGTTGTACGTACACCCATAATGTCCACGACCGAGACCCGTGAAAGAAAGAAAGAAAAAAGAAATCAGCCACTCTATTTTCTTTTCCATGGGAAAGGTTATGTAAACAGAGGGGATGGAATTCGTTGGCATTTCCTAAGATAGACTACTTGAGGAGCGAGACACATGCAGCTGACAAGCCGGGAGGCGCCGGGGAGGTTGCAACAGATGCTGCTGTGCTCGAGCCACACTGGAAATAACTATCCCCAAGCTCTTCCAGTCCCTAGGGCTCTTTGAGTCCAAGCGTGTTCGAAACTCAGTGCAAACTGTGATTGACCTATTTACTACTGGATGGTTTTCAACTGAGGACGGGCCGTCATGAGACAAAGGCCCCGTGTCAAGCGAACACCTGATGGAAAGCTTCAACTGCGCGTCACATGACACTCAAGCAAAAGGGGGAATGGTACAAATAACGTGAATTATTGTTGTGCACTAATACTGCAGATGCCTGCTGGAGGTAGGGCGTTGACACTCAACACTGAGAGGGGCAGCCATGCACACAAAGCATGGCATTTGGGCTGCATGGCGGGGCAGAAGAACCTTCCCAGTCTGACTGTCGACAGGAAACAACACTCTCCACAGACGTATGCCAATGACGTCAACTAATACACAATGAAACACGACTCATCAGGTCTTCTGCACATCATTAGTTCATTCTAATCAGTGACTTCATTGCATATTCAGAGTGGAACTTCTTTAAAGATATCTGTCTTGCCTTTGACATGAGTAAAACTCAACTTTCTACAGCAGCACAGCTCTTACTCTTTATGGCTTAGGCTAAACTGAACTCAGATACCAACTGGTGCCAATTTCCACAATAGAGATTGATTTGTGCCGGTTACCTCGGCAAGTGTATTGTGCACCCCATGCTCATCCTGTGAGGCGTAGAGCATAAAGATTACAGAAGTCACAAAGGGTCTTAGTCAGCCCCCAGTAGGTTGAGAGAGAGAGAGAGAGAGAGAGAGAGAGAGATGCCACTTTATCAATCATTGTCCATCATTCATGAATATGGATCCAATAAACCTTTTGAGCAAGACAGCATAAGCTTTTGGTATGATGGCCTGTGGCCTTCCACCTACTCTCACGGGTCAGGTCAAAGGCCAGGCCATCAAATAACCCAAGGGTCGTACCGTCGTACTCATCGAGTTGAAGCACAAGAAAAAATACCGTATTTGGATTAATCTTGAACTTCCATTTTCCGTTGCAATAAATCTGGCAAGAGAACACCTAAAAGACATTTATCAGCGTAAGGGAAAAAAATAAATGTACTCATATCGAGCTCTTGGATACCAGATCCTGTACATTGGAGTGTATTATAAGAAAGAAACATGGAGTCTGGCACAGTCCCACAGTTTACCGGCGAGTGTTCCATCCATACTATCTACAGCTAGGCAGCCCTTCAGTACTCTTTGGTTTACTGTAGTGTACTTCGTCAGGCTCTCCTGAGGCAGGGAGGAGTGCTCTAAGGTCTACTACAGCATACTCCGTCAGACATTCCTCGGGCATGGGGTCTACTGCAGTGTACTCCGTCTATGGCTCTTCAAGAAGGGAGCTGAATGTACCCTGTCAGGGAACGTCCGGACGCTAAGCTTAGTTTCCAGCGGTCCCCAGGACAGGGTACGCCACCAATACCACAACACCAGCAGGTGGCAGAGCAAGACAGATGGTACTGGTTGGTGGTGAGGGCACTAGCGGGGTGCAACTCAACACCAGCAGGTGGCAGGGTAGGACAGATGGTACCGGTAGGGAGGGTACTGCTCGCGGTGGCACCACAACACCAGTGCGGGGGGAGGAGACAGGGCAAGACAGATGTTACTGGTGAGGGAACCACGCGCGCGGGGTTGTGTGGGGTGGCGGGGTTCGCGACGAGCGTCCCCGGTCTTCTCGGGTTGCGGGCAACACGAGAGCGGCGGGGGCTGCTTACACTGGCCAGATGCGGAGGCTCTTGCCGCCAGCCTCGCCACTCTTGGGGGCCGCTTGCTCCCTCAGTGTCGTCGCACGCCTGACCAAGGTCGCCTAAAGGATTGTTCCGCTGACCAAAACCCGCCGAAGAACAGGGGCAAGTCCACCCGCGGGGAGTTGGTCAAGGACGGCCCTGGAGTCGTTATGGCCAAGTGAGGACTGTCGAAACAACGATTGCGCAGGTCAAGACCAGCCCACCGCAAGCTAACGTATCAAGGTCACCAAAGAGAATGGTGGGTCGTAGGCCACCCAGGGCCCACTCGCCATACCACAGGGAGCTGCTCGGGGGCGGCCTGGGGCTGCTGAGGCTCGAGCAAAGGACACTTCTGGGCCTATGGTCGAGGCCGCGTAGTAGATCCTAGTCCAGGGCACATAGGGTCTGGCTGAGATCATCTGGAAACTGGTCGGGGCCACGTGGACCCTGATGGAGGCCACGTAAGGAATGGTCGAGGCCAAGTAGGGATAGATCGAGTCCACATTGAGTCTGGTCATGGCCACGTGGGGATTATTTGAGGACATACAGGGTGTGTCTGAGGCCAAGCAAGGCCTAAAGGAAAAACGATCTCCGAACTCAAGCTATACAGTAGATGGACCTGTCCCTAAGCATCACTTGTGTAGGCATGGAGGAAGGGGATGTGTGGATTTGGAAGATGGTGTGCATGTAGGTTTAGATGTAGATGAGGGTGTGGCTGGGGACGAGGATGGACTCGTAGACATGAGCGTAGATATAAAAGCAATGTCATAGCCAATCTTAACCGTACACACATGTCAACACCCCCTACATACACCAGCCCATGCCCACACCTGAACAGTTCTCACGTGCCCACGCCCACATTCGAACGGCTGACACGTGCACCCACTCCCACATGTACCTCACCTAATCAACATCCATATATATATAAGGAGGTCCAGCCAGCCACCAGTGTGGTGGGAGGCCCGTGGTCCGTGGGCGGTGAGAGCTAACAAAAGCGCTTCTCCCATAATGACTCAGGTGAGTGTATTGGTCTTCGGACCCCATTACCGTCTGCGACCACATGTGGACTGGAACGCCCCATTCTTTCACACACGTGTCATGATGTGGAGACGATACACAGGAGGATGAGTTTCAATAGCGACAATTGCAGGGGACAACCGAAAAGATAGTGAAATGAGGAGATTAATACACAAACACACATGACAATAATACTACTCTATACAGGTGGTAAATGCAGAGTAAATATAGACTCTCATGACAAGCAGACTGCTATCAGCCTTGGATATTGCAATGGAAGAAGAATATACGATGAAAATCATCAAGAATAACACTTGGAAGATTTCTTTGTCAGTCCATCCTATGTGACAGCTTGCCTCTCTCAAGATCTGTAATAAGTACTCCATATCTTCGCGAATATGTTTGGAATATAACGGTTCATAAGGTAGAGTTAGGTTTAATAGACACAATGCTTTTTTGCATTAGAATACCTTAAGGAATTTCTTTCAATAGCGAAATATCTGTAGGTCATCTCGCACTTTTCTTCAAGTGATTTCCAGTTTTCTGATTTCGAAATAGTTTACCTTGAAGAGAAAATAGGAAACTCACGAATCTCATCTTCTACAAGTCAAGTTGAGGGAACATGTTAACTAGTGGCCTTATGACCAGCCACCAGTCCACGCCAACATTGATATCGCACACTACCAGTGTTGTCATCAAGTCTGTGTCCTGCAGAGACCAACATGCGTACGTAGTCCCATAACTTTTGAGGCCTGGTCATCATGTATAGGGATCCTACCGCCGTGCCCAAGAGTTAAACGTTCGCTTGCCAGTGAAGTCACTCCCTACTTTTGAATTCTTACCATACGTAAACTAAGAGAGATATTGCAACTGTTCTTTTACTATATATAATTACTGGAAGATTAAGCAATAAGAGGAACGAGCAACAAACTGCATTAGGACGCGAAGGATGTCAGCCGGTCAATCAGGCTCGACGGCGGCGGGAGAGCCATCCACGGCAGATGTGCAATCCTTGACCCGAGGTCCATCGGGAACTTGCCGCATGAGATGCGGCCGTGAACCATGCGTTCAGAAGAAACTCGAGACCGCCGCACGGCCAATGATCGAGCCTACTAAAAGAAATCAGAGAGAGAGAGAGAGAGAGAGAGAGAGAGAGAGAGAGAGAGAGAGAGAGAGAGAGAGAGAATGTTCCACATCTGTCACTGCTCAGAAAAGGCCCTTCACTTTCCATTACGTCCATCACCTCTGACATGGCGACTGCCAGCGAACGCGGGAGTAATCTGCTTGAGATCATTCTGTCGTGGAAGGATGAGGAGGACGGCCTCCACCACCATGGCGATCTGTCCCGACAGCATTCTGTGTGGTCCGATGACGCGAAGCTTCCTCCACGTGTTGGAGGCTTTGTGCGTCTCGCCACCAATGTGACAATTATTGCCCAGAACGAAATCCAACTATGACAGGTGAAAGAAGGACCCAAGGTAACACAGTCTAGTGTTGGAATGGGGTCAACACAGTCTGTCAGCCACGACCGTGCTAAAAGCTTTTAAATTTCGTAACAGAGTTGACAGTAATGAACAAAGTTGATTGTATACTACATAAGCTTCTTATCATATCATATATAAAAAGGCAATTTATGGTGTCTGCTGTAAATCAAGTGAATTTAGCGTACTCTTGAGATTCTGTGCTGGCTTATCTACACTGCATTTCACTTTGATGGACACCAGCATCACGACTTGATACCAAACTCTCGGAGCAACAGAGAATAATTGGCAGACGATGTGAGTCAAGTCAGCCATTTACGTAAGCCATGAAGACGAGAGAGAAGCGACAACCATCAGCATCAGTAAGAGTAGAAGCAGATGGCAAGATAACACAAGACGTTTCTCTTCCTCCCTCCCGTCTTTATCATGCATCTCTGCTTATCTCCAATACATCTGCGCCTTTCCATATCTTCTTCCTCCATCTTCAGTCTTCTGCTCTCTGTCCTCCATCCCACGTCCCTCCCATCCCATCATCTCTCTCTCTCTCTCCCCTCCCTCGGTCTATACCATCCCAGCCACACCCACCGCCAAAGTGGCCCTGCCCTTCCTTGCCTGCCCCTCAATTCTACGGTTCCACCCTGTCATTAAGTCACATTTGAGGTCTCTATATGAGATACGATAACGTCATCTGGTCGGCAAGGCGTGCAGGACTCGCCGTGGCTCGCACGTGGTGGCTTGCTGGGCCTACATGGGCAATTCTTGAAGGCTTAGCGTTAGATCTTGTGGTGGGAGTATGACAGATCTTGCTTGGCAGTATTGGGGATTACAGACGACAGATTTTACGCGGCAATGTTAGGGACATTACGACGCAGTGTGCGAGATTTTACGAAGCACATCCCCCCAGCGGCAGCGACTACAATGCTTCATTGGAATATGAGGGATAACGTAGTCTGGACGATCCTACTTCGGTGCAGATCCTTCGTTGTGGCGAATATCCTTATGCAATACATCTTGCCTACTTTAGTGAACCATCTCTAACATTGTAAACCAGCGTGTCTTCATATGGACGGGGCATCCCTCAGTTGAGAGGCGTGTGGGGCATGTTCGATGGCGACCCCTCCACTGCCTTGGTTACAAAGATGAGTCTTACTGACTATCATTGCCCAGCTGTGTTGGAGACTAAAGTGAGATCAGAGTTCCAATGGTGAAGCGCAGGAGCTTAAAGGACAAATCACTGACTTTTGTGATGTAAAAGATCGTAAGAATAAAGTAAACTGCAGTCACAGATTCTCTTTTAAGCAAAGGGAATCTACCGTTCTGTCTTGCATACACACACAAGTCGTGAATGCATACTATGCACTGCACGAAGGACAAAATAATTGCGAAAACGATGATTTCAAATTGCGCCATCTGTAAAGCACCCCATACTCGTGTACGTTTTTGGATGGAATGGTTATCGACCACTGTTTGGTCAGAGTCGGAAATAGTACGTACAGAAACATATATCCAAAAACTTAACGTTGGTTTTCGACAGCTACGGACGTGAGGAGTTGGAAGAGCAGGCTTGTGACAAAATGTCCGTCCTATTCTTCAGCGAAAACGGAATAGATTTAAATTTCATGCAAGGGGTTTTTATATCTTTTTTTCCTAACAGAGATGTTTTTTTTCAAATTAATATAATTTTTCTTACCAATATTCAATTCATTCAACTATTTTTTCATCAAGTACTAATTCATTTGGAGGTGAAGACGAGAGCTATATGATAAGGCAATTCTTACTGGCACACAAGAGAGATTCCTTTCGTCTTAACGGAGACACAGACCGGTTCCCTGTCAATCCATCATAAAACGTCAAAGCGTTAATGGCAGCAACAGTGGTGCCACATGTCAAATGAGCCATACGCAACGCCAAGACAATAGTCACGTTCCAAAACGTGTTGCCGCGACTCCTTCGCAGAATATCAGAAACACTCGTTCCTTCCTCAACCTGCAACGCAGAGCATGTCATTGAACGAAGTTCAGGTTATATATACATCAAAATTACCATCCCTGTTCCTCAAACGCCGAAGGGGGGGATGACATTCAAAGACGGCGGGAAATACGGAGAGAGAGACGAGAATATGGCAAGAATAAGGAATGAGAAAGAAGAGGTTGGAGGCGCGTGCAGACGACGGCCTCCCCGAAGGATCAAGTCTCCATCAGGACTTTGCCAACACCACCAAACATCCACGATGCTCCTTGCTATTCCCCCCCCCTCCTTCCCCCCCCCCCCACTCCACCACCCCTCTCCTACTTTTTGTTCTTGAGCTCGAGACGTTATCCAGCTTGTAACCCAACGATTTAAGCATCATTAAGTCCATGTGGAAGCCATGGAGTAAAGGGGAAACATAAAGGTATTGATTACACCATACGCAGTATCAGTTATAAATCTGGGGACATTCCTCGCGCTGATTACATAAAGACTCTATGGGTTAAATGGAGGGGATTGTCTGTCTACTCTAATAACAAACAAGCATCACTCTCGTCGTCTCCTCCTCCTCCTCCTCCTCCTGTTCCCTTACACATGAGAATGACAGGACCATCCTCTTTGGTATGATGGCAAAGGCCTTTGACCTGACCTATTTGGAGGGGGAGGGTCAAAACGCCAGGTCGTAATATCCAAGAGTTGCACATGTCGTGGCTAATGGGGTCGTACCTTCATGCTCAAGGGGTCGTGCCCGTCGTGCCCAAGAGGTTAACATACGTACGTACTCCTCTGGCCAGACAAACTGTTGGGGCAAGGTGGTGTTTAACCGCTCGCTGTCTGCTTAAGTTCCCCGTCTACCTGCCCACTTATTAAAGAATTCATCAGTTCATTTACAAGGCTGTGACCGACATGAGGTTATGATACGAAGCTTCCAAGTTACCAGTGAAGAAAGGGCGGCTCGTCAATGTACCTGGCTGACCAGTTGGCCAAGGTGCACTCACACTAAAGAAATATGTCAATCATTTTCCGTGTCAAAGGAAATAATAATTCCGTGTCACAATGATCTAACTTTTGACATTTTCTATTTGTGTAAGACGTCTTCATTCAAGACAATAGCCCTACACACGCGCGTCTCATATTCTTTCAACTGAATCATTTATTTTCTATGAATGGACTGAATTCCAAAATAGTTTGCCGGAGGCTGACAATCAAGAACACATCCTAACAACCGAATGTGACGACGGCAGCGTTGTGTGACCAGGTGTAGCGTTCCAGCTGTTAAATTCTGACTCAATACACTTGGCTACAATTCAATAACATGAATAACAGTAACTCGAAGGATGAATTTCCACTCTCACTTTACAACAGGATATAGTTTAAGCATTGGAGGCAAATGCGCGCCTCGTTTGTACATATACGGCTGTCTCTTCTCCCTTAAACGTTTATATTATTTCTCTACAATGTGTTGCTCTCTGATCACCCTTCCGACCTCTCGTACGGGTCTCCCTCACGAATCACCTGCATGATCTGGCGTTTCTAATGAGGGAGAAAACATTAAGGCCAGATAATCAGTTTACCTAAAATGATGTGAGACTTTTCGTCACGTTGGCGGACTTATAACTATTCGTGAATGTCAGAATTTTCTCACATAAAAGGAAAATAAGTGCCTCCATTTTCTTCTGCACAGATTAACGGTGGCGAACTACAAAATCCGGTACAAAACGGTGGATAAGAGATTGTGGCAGAAGTATGCGCGTGTGGGAGTCAGTTCAAAGGAATACAAAGGAATTCAGAAACAGCAACAGACAGTTGGGAGCCTTAGAGGTTATTTGCGATAAGAAGAAGAAAAAGTCTCCTCAAAAGTTGTATTCAAAGATTAGTAAAAGATGTATACAAAACCACGCTCTCCTGTCGCCTAGCAAACGCTCGGAGTCCGTGACCAAGAATAGCAAGAATTTTAATTTATTTCGCATTTCAATTTTCCTACACTTCACTCGTCGCCTTAATGAAGAGGAGGTGGTACTCCCCCGTCAACAGGCGCAGAAACAAACACCATGAAAGTGTGATACGGTACGCGCAGTTACTTTTGTACTTCAGGCAAAGCAAAGTAGGCGGACAGATGAGGATTTTGGCCAGAAAGCGACCATCACGAGCGACAAGATATGAGCCGCAATCGGAGGACACAGATCCAAGAACCGTGCCACAACCGCAGTCATGGATGGAACGCTACATGGAGAATGTGGTGACGGAGGCAGCCTCCAGTGTTCGCAGTACCGACTGTCCTACGTAGAGACTCAGGCATGAGACAGTTGATGAGTAAAGTGTGAGTCTTGAAAATAGCCCGTTCGTTTGACTGTGACTGTGTGAGGCTATACAATACCGTATCATAAGACTCGCGTCCTTTCACACAGATCTCGACATGCAAGACATATCGCCACACTTTGCCGTCCACAGCACCTTATCGCTCTTCATCAACCGACATTTCATTCCTTTTTTTCTTCACTTCATTCCAGATCATCAGTCTATTTGCATTCATGTTTCGCATCAGCCAACTGGACGTCACTCACAACCGAAAGAGCGAGGAGAATATCACATCACACTTGCCTCCTTCTCATCAGGAGGGACGTCCTATTGTGCCCTTACGACCTCCTCCGACCTCGCAAGAGATAAGCGGCCATGTTCTTCAGATAAGCCATGTTACGCTTAGCTGTGTATGCTGAAGCAAACGGCATGTTAGGTTCCATGAACTGTGAAACAAAGGGAACAATACCTACTCTAGAACGCCCCGATTTAGACTACGCTTTGAATATGCTGATCAGTTCTGGTCATCAGACTTCATTACAGACAAAGAAATATCAGATCGAGTGCTCAGAAGAGCAACAAAACTAATTCCGTGACATATGGAAAAAGATTCAAAGATCGAATACAAATCTCTCTAAAAAAAAAGCGTAAATTCTAGGAAAAAGCTTAACAATTTCGACAACATAGATCAGGAATGAAATCACAGGATAAAGATAACGTGAAGATGTAGAAAAGAAACATAGGCAAAAGGTACTCTTTTAACAATATACTTATAACACTGGAATGAGCTTGGGAGGCTGGTACGTTATCCAATGGACCAAGAGGTGGCAAAAGCCTTCCAAAACAGACCGAAGATACTATAAAAAAAAGAACACCATTAATACATTCAAATCAAGACAAGACAAGTACTTTAATGATATCAATACGCCATTGAATAAGCACGTTCAAGAATGACAATGAAATAACCACATACTTCATTTCTATAGTTTTCAGATTAAACACTTCGACACTTCCTCCCACGAAAGTTCGACTGCTGACATTAGATCAGAATTTGCTTCCAATTATCCATTCCTATATCATAAATACGTCAATACACCCTATAGGATGTACGGTGATCCATCCCAGCTATTTTCTTACCAAGTGATGTATCGAATAGATTGGTGGGTGAGGTAAGGGGGCCTTCTACTTTAGTAGCATCTCCAGATTAGGAATGTAGGATACTACTACTGTATCCTCCAGCAGTTGATGATATCCTCGTCTCTTGACCACCACGTCTTCAATCCTCCGTCCTCCCTGTATCATCACCACGCAAGCATTCATTCACACACACACACACACACACACACACACACATACAAGTACCTTTCGTGGGGACGTGATTAAACGTACCCACGACGAGACTCGGGAACGTTCGCAGCTCTCGCTAACCAGAATCCTTACCCAAAGAACGAGAATATATGCAATGGCGGAACGGCAGTATATTACGAGCCAAAGAAAAAAAAAAAAAAGAGAGAGAGCCCAGCCAACAGCACGCCCCGGTAATCCCCGGCCTGTAACACACACTAGCCTGCCGACGTCCATAAACACTGCTATCCAAAGAAACACTCCATCAGTACAGCCATTAATTAACCCCAAACAATCACCGTCACCCAACACCGGGATGGGAACTACTACTACTGCTGCTCTCTCTCTCTCTCTCTCTCTCTCTCACACACACACACACACACACACACACACACACACACACACACATATCTATATGTATATCATTTATTC
>JAYMFT010290257.1:0-10373 GCA_038088735.1 Panulirus argus | reverse complement strand
TTTATTGTGGAAGCTGTGTCAAGGCGAGATGCAGATCGAGTGAGAGAAGAGGGAGCAGAACTGAAGGATGTGGATGATTGCAGTGTTGAGTCGTCACCGTATGAGTGCACTGGATTGTTTGTGGAGGAGAAGAATTCGTTGATAAAAAGGAGAAAAAGTGTAGGGGAAGGGACAGAACCATGAAGGACACCGCTGTTGATGGGGAAAAGGAGGGAGGCTGATCCATCAACAACCGCAGGGATAGATCGGCCGGAGAAGAAACTAGATATGAAGGAGCAAAGTAAGGGAGGGAAGTCAAAATGGATGAGATCCCGATGCCACACCCTGTCAAAAGCCTTAGATATGTCAAAGACAATTACATATGACTCCCCAAAATCTTTCAGGGATGATGACCAGACATTAGTAAGATAGGAAAGAATATCACTAATGGATCTGGCTTTACGGAAACCATATTGGTGATCAGAGAGAAGACTGTGATATTCGAGGTGTTAAAGATATGGGAGTTGAGGATGGATTCAAAGACTTTGGAAATGGTAGATGTCAAAGCAATAGGACGATAGTTAGAGGGGTCAGAACGGGCACCGTTTCTTAGGGATGGGATATATCAAAGTATGTTTCCAAGGAGAAGGAAAAGTTTTGGTTTTTAAACAGAAACGGAACAGACGAGGAAGCACAGATGCAATTTCAGAGGCACGCTCTTCTAGTACACGGGGATGGATGCCTTCAGGACCATAAGCTTTGATTGTGTCCAGAGAAAGAAGCACTTTTCGGGCAATCCGAAAATAGATTACTGGAAGAGACATAGGATTAGTAAGAGGAGCATCAGGGGGTGAAGAAATGTCGGAGTCATCCAAGGTAGAGTTAGAGGAGAAGCGGGAACCAAGGAGAGTTGCTTTGTCAACGGAAGAGACAGCGATAGTACCGTCAGGATGGAAGAGTGAAGGAAAGGTAGAGCGGCGGAAGGTGTTAGAGATGCCCTTTTGCTAAAGACCAAAAAGATCTAACAGTGAATGACGAGAAGAGGTTATAGTGCTTCCCTTGAATAAAGGAGCGCTTAGCCTCACGGAAAACGTGCTTGCAGCGATTACGGGCAGTGATGAAAGCTGAATGGGAGCCAGAGGAAGGAGAGTTTCTCCAAGTCCGATATGCCTGATCCCTTGCCTGAACGGGCTCAGAACAGGAACGATTGAACCATGGATTGGATGAAGAAGTAGTCTTAGAGGAAAAGGAGACAAATACTTCCATTTCCGCAAGAATAACCTCTGCTATGCATATGGCGGTGGCAAAAGCATCACCACATAAGAGACAGTAATTTACCCAAGGAAAGTCAGAAAAGAAGTTACATAGGTTATTCCACTCAGCTTTGTTTAGGTGCCAGTATTTACACGTAGAAGATGCTGCTGGAGGACTAGGTGCCGTTTGAATAGATACATTTATGAGAGTGTGATCAGATGAACCAACTGGTGGCGAGATTTTGTGTTTAAAGCGAGATGGAGTAGAGGTTAAAAGGAAATCCAGAATATTAGGAGAGTGGTCACAGCGGTCAGGTATTTTGGTAGGGTAGGAGATAATTTGCTCTACATCATTTAGAATGGAGAACGTGAGGACCTCGATCTCTCCACTATCCATATGGGAGGAATTCAACCATTTCCTATGGTGAACATTGAAATTCCCGAGGTAAAGGATCTCAGCTTGCTTGTGAGAGGATGTCGCTCTCTCATGGCAGGAGTTTAGATAGTCGAAGAAGGATAAAAAATTTGTAGGATTAGCAGAGGAATAGGCGAAACAGAGGACAAGTGTGGTAGTAGGGAGACAGACTTTGAGCCACTTAACATCAAAGTTTGGAGATTCAAGGTCCTTGAGGCTGCAACAGGTGTGTTTATGTTGGAATAAACACAAACACCACCTCTGAACAGGAATCGTGAGTGGAGCTTATAGTTAGATATGAAAAAGGGACTAGTGAGAACGTCATTAGACAACTGTGTCTCAGACAGAAGTAAGATATTAGGAGAGGTACTAGTAAGATGGTGTTCAACTGAGGAGAAGTTACTAGAGAGACCACGAATGTTTGTATTGTGAATGAAAAAAGAGGAAGGTTTCACAGAGAGGGAAAGGTCGTGGGAGGGGCCAGAGGATTGGCGGAATGCATGTTTAATATCACTGTGTAAAGGCAAGGAGGATAAAGTTGAGTGTTCAAACTACAGGTGTATAAGTTTGCTGAGTGTACCTAGTAAGTTGTATGAGAGGGTATTGATTGAGAGGATGAAGTCATGTACAGAACATCAGATTGAAGAGGAGCAGTGTGGCTTCAGAAGTGGTAGAGGATGTGTGGATTGGTTGTTTGCTTTAAAGCATATGTGTGAGAAATGATTAAAAAAAACAGGTGTATTTATTAATGGCATTTAAGGAATGGAGAGGCATATAATAAGGTTGATAGAGATGCTTTGTGAAGGGTCTTAAGTTTTTACTGTGTGGGAGGAAAGTACTAGCTAGAAACAGTGACAAGTTTCTGTCAAGGGCAAAAGGCTTGTGTACGAGTAAGACAGGAGAGGAAAGGAATCCAAGTGAAGGTCGGTCTGCGGTAAGGGTGTGTGATATCACTATGGTTGTTTAATTTGTTTATCAGTGGGGTGGTGAGGGAGGTAAATGCAAGTCTTGGAGAAAAAGGAGTAATTAGTCTGTTGAGGATGAGAGGGCCTGGGAAGTGTCAATTGTTATTGGCTGTTGATAGGGCAATGGAGGCGGATTCGAGTGATAAACTGCAAAAGTTGGTAACTGAGTCTGTAAAAGCGTGTGAAGGGAGAAAGTTGAGGGTGAATATGAATAAAAGCAAGGTTATTAAAAGGAAGGTTATTTATATATTTTCAGTTGGATCCAGGTTAAAGAATCCTAGATCTTTCATTGATAAATCCCTTATGATAAAAGAAATCATTATATAGAGTTAAACCCAAACCTCCCCTTGACACCAAGAACCTTTTTGTTCTCCCTTTTAGTAATGATTTTTCATTGCTTCCCATGTTTCTTAAATCCTGTAATGTAAATGTTGCCTTCAGCAATAACAATACTATAAAAGAATATCTTAATCAGGAACTCACCTGAAAGTTTTGCAGGATGTGTTTACAGAGTACTGTATAAAAACTGTGATATGTTTTATGTTGGGCAGATTGGTAAGGATCTTTCTGTTAGACTTAAGCAACATAAATATAGTGTAAGAACAGGACAAGAATCAAATGCCTTGTTTAACCTTGTTAAGAATTATGATCATTTTATTGATTGGAATAATGCCATCTCAGTTATTAACTCTAACTCCTATATCACGAGAAATATCATGGAATCTTCTAATATTAAATACACAAAGAATTGTAACGTTTATATTGGTGAAGGTCTATACAAATTGGATAGCTTTATTGTGGATAAGATTTGTAAACAGTTTTCTTTCTTGCCCACATAAATTTTATGATAACGCATGTTGCCAGACTTGAACGCCCCCGACCTTCATTCGGGTAGCCATTGTTTATCAAAATGGCGTCCTAGCTACGTCTCTTCCGTGTATATCAACCGACTGCTATATTTCTCATTCTTGTATCTCTCCTGATGATGTAATCATTACACGATAGTGCACTTGGGCACTTACCGTGTTTCATATCCTCGTAGATTAGAAGGAATTTACTGGATTACGCGCTCATCCGTAATCTGTTCCAAATATATATATATATATATATATATATATATATATATGTGTGTGTGTGTGTGTGTGTGTGTGTGTGTGTGTGTGTGTGTGTGTGTGGAGAGGGGCATGGGATCCCAGTGTATTGGAGACTAGAAAAAACTTGTCGAGTGTTGAAAGAAGATTGGTGGTTGGGATGCTTGTTATGAAAAAAGAAAATGCATGCATACAGCAATTATATATAGGATTTTGGTGCTGGGAGTTGGCAAGATGCAACTATTATCTCATACGTCCAAATGTCAGGATACGAGCGCTACCATGATAACATTAAGACGTAGTAAAGTTAAGACGTAGGAAGAGTACGACTCACTAAGTCAAGCATACATCAGTGTTTGCATTAATGCATTATGACGTTAACGAAAGGGTGGAACATTTCACATACCAAAGTAGCAGTTTTGTTGATCCCCAACGCCACAGCTGCTTAGCCTACACCTGGGGAGCAAGTCAGGGGCAAGGTGAGATGTGGTCGTATGAGAAAGGGTCGGGAGGGGTTGAATGAGGAGTAAAATCGCTGGGAAACGAGAGATGGGTGATGGATGGACTGTATAAGCAGGAGTGGAATCAAGTGGACGGAAGAATGAATAGGGAAAGTGGCAGGAGATCAAGAAAAAATGGACAGAGAAGAAAAAAAGGGTAAATGAGTAATTTTGAAGAAAAGGCATACATGGGCTTCCATGAGGAAAAAAGATGCTTCGGAGGGAGGTAATAATACAAAAGGAACAAGAGGACAAATGTGGGAGACAGGGAAGCAACCGGATGGGGAGTGATGATAGACAAAGACGTGAGAGACGAAGTGAGTATTTTGAAGGAATACGGACGGTGTTATATGATAGGATGGTGGATTTGGTACATTTTGGACGAGTTGGTATGTGGGTTGAGAGATTCAAGGCGAATGTTGATGGTGGAAAGATAGGACATGGGGAAAGCCTTATTAAGACAGAGTATGGCAAAAAGCAGGAGTGGGTAATATCGCTGCTTTTTCTAAATAAAGAAGGTAATGGTAACGGTGCTGTTGATTGGTTATCCAGGATATTCAACGTTTGTATGGCCGAAGATGCGGCGATAGAGGACTAACAGAAGACACATTTAATGCAATAATATGAACACACGATTTACAAAGATATAATTGTATTATGTATACCTGTTTAAAGTGTATGGGAGAGATATGTTTGTACAGAACATCTTCTGGGAAGGAGCTTACGTCTTTAGGAAAAGTAGAGGATGTGTGGATCAGAAGCTTAATTTGAAGACTGTATAATTAGTACTTGGAGAAAGGTTCTAGAGAAAACATACAGGAGATCTGATATAGAGGTCTTTAGAAATACATGCGGAAAATAGGAAGTGATTAAACGGAAAAGGAGGAAATTTACTGGAAGAATGATGTATATATGCAAGAAGGAGGAGAATGGTTCCCGAATGAGGTGGGTTTGTGTCAAGGATGTGACAATGGCTATTTGATCCGTTTATGAACATGATGGTGAAGTAGGTAAATGTGAGGGTCTTAGAATCACGGGTGGGTCTACAGCATGTTACAGTTAGGGTTACGGGGTGTGTAAGTCAGTTGCTGTTTGCAGATGAAACAGCTTTAATTGCGGATTCCAGAGAGAAAATCCTTAACCAGATGACAGAATTCGTTAGAGTGTGTGAAGCGAAAAATTTTGAGTGTAAATGGGAACTGAAAAAACACGTAATTAAATGCAGCAGAGGAGATGAAATACGATGGTCTCAGAGTACCTTTTAAAGGGAACCTGGTGGAAGTGCGGTGCTTCAAGTGCATGGGATAGGATATGGCAGCGGACGGAACCATGAGCGCTGAAGCGAGTGATTGGGCGACCAAGGAGCCAAGGTCATAGGTGCAGTAAGAAGCGCGGGGAAGATGTCATTGTTTGTTAGGAAGAGTTGCCCTGACGGTGTTGTATGTATATGAATATTAGGTCCTGAAAAGAAAACAAATGGTATGATTGACATGGAAATGAAATGCATGAGGATAATATGTAGCTTGAGACATGTTAGATGCCTACTGTATGGGGTGTGTGTTAGTAATCGAAGTCTAAATAACAGGGCCGGTCAGTATGTTCTGATATGGTTCGGCATATGAAAAGCATAAGCGAATAAGTAATGACTAAGAGGAAAAAAAAGCAGAGAAAATACCAAGAACACATCGATGGTTGGAGTGAAGGTGGCTTTCAGGTACCGTTGCCTGAACATTCAGGAGGGTGAGCGGCTTGAGTAGGACAGAATGAAATACAGAGATGTACTGTACTGTGTTTGGGTGGCATCCTGTCACTATACTGAACCAGGGGATATAAGCGATCAAGGATAACCAGGGAATAGTGTGTGGGCTCGGCTGTTTTTCGTTTCGATGTATTATATATGGGAGGTAAAATATGACGTGACTTTACTCAAGTTAGCCAGCCACTGACCAGTCCATTGATTATTTCCAATTTTTTCTTATCATTTTCTTAAGCCATACTACGCTGGGAGTCTCTTACCTCATCCGTGAACCAGACATGCCATAATTACTTAAAAGCGTCCTAATTTCATTCATACATGGTGACTTAACTTACTCTCACAACCTGGTTTTACGAGGCTCTGGGACTACATTATGCAGCTCAACTTGCCAAGTTTGCCATTTCTTGGTCTTTCCCAGTATCCTATCATTTGATATTACCAAGCTCTCCTTATGGCACTTCTTTACCAACACCGTGTACCCATACCTTATGTCCACAATATCTTTGCGTCAGAAAGTTCAAGCTGGACGTCGATGGGCAAAGTTAACTTGCGCCTTACCCCAACCTCCCTAAACATGGCTCGTTTGCCTACTGCTTAAGCTCCTTCTAACTTTTCCCAAAACCGCCATCATAATTAAGCAAAAACCCCAAATACTTGTATCCATGTACGGTATCAACATTTACCACGTTAAACTTAAAATCGTAGTATCTTCTTTAGAGTTACCCCATCCATACAAAATCAGTCTCGTTTGCCTACAGGTATGTCTGACTTTCAGTTTTTAAAGTATTCTTCCATGGAAATAAGAGCAGCTGTTTTCCCTCTTTTGCATACATCACTGCAAGCAATTTTACCATCATATTGAACTATTCGTCGTTACAGGTTATATGCTTAAAATTCTTTCCAGTTACAACTCTTTAGGATTCTTTTATATACGAAGAAACCATGAAAGGAGGGAGGCTCTTCCACTCTCCAACTTCCCTACAGCTTACAAAGCATTACCATACCTCTTACTTTTGAGAAACTCAGGATTTTATGTAACTAAACTTCTTTATAACAACAGTGATAACTTTACTTCTAATACTATGTTTTACTAGTTTGTGCAGCAGGTCATCATCCCTCCATTCCCAATCGAATGTTTTGCTATTATATGTATAGAAACAAAAGAATTTCTTTTCATAAGAAAAGAGGTTAGTAAGATCTTTCAGTGTCTTTTATTCCTAATAAATGATCTGTAAGGCATCTTGCAGGAAACTTTCTCGTATCTTTTTAACAACGTTTTTTTCTTCATGAAAATAAAAGTAACTTTGCATTTAACGGTGATGTAAATAATTTTCTCATACAACTTAAGTGCGCGTCGGGACGCTTGGGTGCTGCCGCAACCCTCGACTGTGATGACTAAAAAGGGACTTTATTCTTCTGCGGTTAATTGAAAATAAATTGAAAAACCGGATAATCCTTGTCTCCATAACTTCAGAACAGCTTAATGCATATGTAATGAGCGAGGTTGCGTGGGCTGTCACTGGTGCCGTAGGCATCTGTGTCTTGGAGGTGGCGTAGGATGAGGAAGACGACGAGGCATATGTTATGCTGAGGTCGCATGGGATGACATTAGTTGAGCTGTTATACTAAGAGGGTGTAGAGTAATTTAAATTATTGTCAATTGCTTAAGCTCAGGAGCCACGGTAGTATTGTCAGTTGACCACTGCTGATTGAAAGGTAATCTTCAAAGCCGCTAATTTGCCTTATTTCCATACTTACCGCTACTCATGAAAATGCGAAGACATACTAGAGACCTCCATGATATATATTTTTCGGATATGAAAAAACAGAAAAAAAAGTAGTAGAGGGAAAAAACAACAACAACACCGGAGCGAGTAGATTAATTATGCCATACCCGGATCTGAGCTTTATTTATCTCGTAACAAGTCTAGGAAAAATTGATGCTGTGATTTAGTTGTGTGGGTGTTTGAATACAATTATTCTAATGTTATTTCCTTTACAGTCAAGCTCAGAGTAACGAATGGAATAAGTGTAGCTCACTGGAGACCACTCTATTAGAAAACACCATTGGTGATGATCATTAGTATGTTATTCTTGACCTTGGGTCTACAATTCTTGTCCTTAGATCAGTATGTGTCGGGCGAACTGTTATGATATTTTAGCATATAATGTGGTACAAATCTTATGAACAGCACCAAACCAGTTCCAGTTATCGGGAAAGAGAGCACATTAAATACCTTTTGCTTCTTATTCATCCATGCGTTTTCCCAGCAAATCGCACATCAGGTGTTTTAGATGTAAACTGAGTAACTATGACGCTTTCTCTTATTAAGAGATGATCAAATATAAGTACTCAAGATCATTGAAGGCTCTGATTATCTTAGTCTAACGAGCTGCTTAAGGATAGAATCGTCTGATTTCACTCGTAGTAATGGACATGAACTCGTGGACAAACGTTCTAACTCGAATGAGACGAAGTACTCTTTCTTTAACAGGATTGTTGACATAAGGAATTATTTACCAGGGAGAGTAGTTGAAAGCAGTACCATCGATACTTCTAAGCAGAGAGTTGATATACATTTCGCTTTCAATCCTCGGCAGTCATCATTTGCGCCTCTTTAACTATACGAAAAGTTTACAGGTCTTCCTCTTTGGAAAATCTGTGTGTCTTTCTAATCCTACTACAGTTATCCATGAGCTTCTCTCCTCTTCCTCTAACATCCTCATTAGGAAGCTGTGGTCTGTTGCTGTTTAAATTCATTTGTATTTGTTTGTATTATATATAGTATGGTAGGAAAGCTGCTAGAAGCAGTGACAAGATTTTGTCAAGAGAGTAATGCAGGTGTGCGATTAGAGAGAGAGGAGGGTGAGTGGTTCCAGGCGATGGTGGATCTGAGGCAGGAGTGTGTGATGTTACCATGGCTGTTTAATTTGCGAATGCTGGGGTCTTGGAGAGAAAAACAGGTATGCAGTCTGCTTAAGCTGGGATCCTGGAAGGTGAGTCAGTTGCTGTTTGTTGATGACATGGTGCTGGTGGCAGATTCGAGTGAGAAGATACTGATGATGGTGTTTAAGTTTGGGAGAGTGTGTGAGAGGAGGATGTCGAGAGTAAATGTGAATAAAAGCATCTACTTATGTTTCTCATCTCCTGCTGCAGTTTACACCCATCCGTACTTAAATTCCCTTTCTGACCCCTGTTACCGTAGACTTGCCAAAATTATTCTCAGAAATATTGTTTTCCTTTCTTTCCATGTAAGCTACTTTAGTCTTGGAATTGAGAAAAAAAAATAAAAATGAAAATGTTCCCACGGCTAGTGTTCAGAGATAAATCTTCAGATACTACATGGGTAAACAAGATGGGTAATACGTGAAAAGTTTGACAGTGATTAAAATACTGTAAGGACTGTAGTTAATGGTGTTCACCACAGTATTGAGGGTCGTTTTACGAACAAAAAATGTATCGGGAAAACTTTGGTGTTAAAGGACTTTAGTGTCATGCATGATATACCACTATCATTTTCTACAGTACAGGAGGAAGAAAGAATGGAGAGCGCAAGTGTGTGGCCTGCTACTTTAAGAAAAATACTGCTGTGAACGGTTTCTGGAATAAGAGGAATATAGCTACATAAATGGAAGCACACGACCGGAGTGTTGTCGAGTAAAACAGAAGGAAATGAAAAGTGTGACACATAGAGTGACACAGTGCAAAGTCACCGTGTCTGTAAAGGTACACTCCAGGATGAAGTATAAGGAAGGTTTTAGGTGGAGGTGTCCTTTAACATCCCTGCAATCACAGTAACACAGTCTGCTGGTGGTGTTACACATGCTGATATGTCACTGGTAAAGACTTTGTTTCTCATTCTTTCAAACTTTCAGTCGAGTCATTATCCTGCTGCTCATACCCCTTCTGGGGACCAAGGCTAGTGTACTATGATGGCTCGAGGGCAAAAGAATTGTTCCTCGAGTGTGGATGCACAGTGTCGTTTTGTAGCGCATCTCCTGTTATATGGCTTTGAGTACGAGTCATTTTGTAACGTTTGGTTGGCCCTCCATGAGGTAGGTGTAAGTGCACCAGGTTATCATATCGTACAAGTTCGAGACTGTATGGGATTCTTGCTATGCATTTCTTTTTTTTCAAAGAACCATCCATTACTTGCGTAAGAGGGAGATAACGTCGAGATCTCGAATTGGCTTCTAGATATGAGAGGAAAAAAGATGTCGTTCAATGAAATATGTAAGAGCGATAATACAGCTCACAGTCACTCCCAGCCTCCCTGGTGACGATGGTCATTCATCTTCACCCCAGACTCTACAGTTCTTTTTCTTCTCATTTTCATTTCATGCAACGCAGCTTTTAATCATTACCCACTGATATCAACCTCTCTGGGTAACTCTTATCTTCAGTCCACATATG
>JAYMFT010290236.1:0-10374 GCA_038088735.1 Panulirus argus | reverse complement strand
CTCTCATTTTGTCTATCGATATCGTCCTTAAGGCTTTTCTTTGTGACTTATCTCCACAAACAGGATACTTCTTGACCTAATCTCAGGGAGTATGCGGAAGTGACGCCTGGAGAGAGAGAGAGAGAGAGAGAGAGAGCAAAAAAAAATCTCGCCCGCCTCCAGAAGGAAGTCGGAGGACTGACCCATAACTGGTGGTCTGGAGGAGACACATTACTTTTCTCCCGCTGCAGTTATGCGTGACGGGACACAGCAAGCCGGTCGGGGAGCCGAACTTACATCCTCCTGAACCCCAGCAGAACGATTTCTTTTGACTGATTATCTGAAATAATCTGTACTAATAGCTCAGTGAATATAAGCATTTGAAGGCGTTAATCTGTTTTCAAGGACCGATGTTGAGGACACCTGCCCTGTCAGACTGATTCGCACAAAAGCTGCACGTCTGCAGGAACTCGATCCACCCCAGGGTAATAGGAATGGAGTTAATGATGATAGACAGATGCTTATTCTCATGTCGACCATCTGGCAGGATCCACTCTAAACTTTTCCTTGTGGATTGATATTGTTTTTTTCCCATAGAGAGTATATTTCTGTTGACTGCTCGATTGGTGAAAATTGTTCTCAGGATGTTGCTTGCGAAGTAAGCAGTGTTCTCTGCTCGTTGTTAAGCTGCTCCTTGTCAAACACGCGATCTAAGCAAGTGCCAGAGATCTGCCTGTAGGCAGTCTGATCCCTTCCTTTCTCTACCTATCTTCTTCCTCTTTGTGTATTTTCCTGCCTCTCGGGATATTCATATGTTGCGTTTGCAACCGCTCACGTAAACTTGGTATGTCTGCTGCATTAATCTTTCCTGAATGTCTCTCCCTTTTCTTATGTGTTCTTGACTCCTGTTACGCCGTAGCTTTTCTCACATTCCTTCCCCCTGGAGTTCATGAGCTGCCTCCCCTTCCTTCCTTCTGTCCTGTCATGCCATCAGGAAGCGCTCACGTATTGCACTTCGCACTCCACTACATTCATCCTCCTGCCTATAGATACTCCTTACTCTCGCCTCTCCTCTCTCACTCCCTCTTCTCTCCCTCTCACTCTTGCCCTCCTCCTTCCCTCATCCTCATCCCCTCAACTTTCTCTTTCTCACCTTCCCCTCCATTCAAACGTTTGTTATCCCATTCCTCATTTTTCATTTATATTTAAATTCTCCCTCCCTCCCTCTCTCTTTCTTTCTCTCTCTCACAATGCTGCTCTCTCTTTCTTTCTCTCTCTCTCTCACAATACTGCCGGCAGCCTTACACCCGTCAGAGCATAATTCACCCCTAACCACTAAAAACTCACCGCAAAACTTTGCCGAAACTCAACTGGCTGTCTTGTTGCTACGAGCACACAAGAATCAGTAGATCTTCTCCTGGGATTCTCCTTTTGCTTCTGTCTCCTTCTTCTTGGACGTCTGGTCTGTGTGGTCTGTGTATCTATGTAGCATTTCTTCTTCCTGTTCCTTTTCTTCTTATTCTTGCCTTCAGTGCCCCATAATGACAGACTTACTACCACAGGGGGAGAACGTACTCCATATCTGTAAATTATTTGCTAACGGACAACAACTTGGATGTGCTTCAGTTTTAATACTTTATTCCTTTATAGAGGAATCGGGATCCTAGTGCTGTCACTAGGTACCCCTGAGGATGTACGTGCTCGCCATCCACACTTTGGTGGCTGTTGATTGTATATACTTTGTTCCACTGTATGTGTGAGTGTGTGTACGAGTGTTCTACGTTTATGTACAAATGTTTGTGTGCTTGAATGGGTGTTATACGTATATGTACGTGTGTTGTGTGTGTGTGTGTGGGGGGGGGGTTATTCAGCGTGCCCTGCGAGACATGAATGCTTCTGTATGTATTCTTTGGCATTAAATGGACTAGGCTTGTCGCCCTCGGGCGTAATGAATTAATTAAATGATTAAATAAATCATCTTTTCCTTTCATCTCTTCTTCTCGTTCATCTTCTTCGTCCTCCTCTTCTTCTTCTATCTGATCTGACTCGAGACGTCATCTCATTGCCCATACCTCCTCTACTTCTGCCAATTTTACACCTTTCATCCACACTTTAGCCTTCCTGTAGGACTAGGGTAGCCCCTTTCTGTAGCACGAGGATAGCTCCCTGTAATACCAAGGCAACCCTCCCCCCCAAGCACAACGGTAGTTCCCCTGTGGCACCAAGGTAGTCCCCGACCCCTGTAGGAACAACGTTTTCCCTCTCGTAGTCCCAGGGTATCCCCTATAGCACAATGGTATACCCCTCTTCTAGGACCAGGGTAGCCTATCCCATTGTACTACTAAGTTACGACTCCATACCCACGCTTTAAACGCAACGGCCACCCACGCCTACCGTGACACTCCCACATCCCTGAACCAAAAACCTTGACAGGACGACTCTCTCTTCGTGCAGATCTCCCCCGTCCCTGCCCCCACCCCCTATCCACCGTCCACCCACACACACACACACACACACACACACACACACACACACACACACACACACACACTTCCTTCCCCACGCGACGCCCAGAAGAAAGTATGTTCCACGCCTCGTTGAAGGCGCGGCAGCAAACGGTAACCTCATCTCCGGCGTTCCTGCGTCAGATCAGGTCAGGCTGGGCGTGTGAGGTACACCCACATCTTACCCCAGACTTACCTACACCAGCTGGCAGCTGTTAACCCTTGGAGATGTCTTGCGGAGTTGTACAGTCATAGATTAGCTTTGATGCCTGGCATTGTTCCGGCACTACCTGTACGCAAGGATATGGTCATCTATTTATGTATTCAAGTTTCGCCCCCCCTTGGCCCAGATAGATGTCATTTCTTTCTGTCCAACTCACACGGGGCTACTGGCATTTCAATTCACAGACATTTCATTTCTCCATTGCGCACATAACACCTAACAACATGTAACTTGCACGACTCGTTCTTCGTTAACTATATTTTCTTGTGGTAAGCGCCACGCGATACCTATGCCTTTTGCCTCATCAATTTTTTTTTCTTTACATATGTTACAGGTACCTATTACATATATATCTATTTTTTTTTTTTTTTGCCATAAACTTTCATATGCATCGATATTTCTGTCCGATAATTTTCGCGTCCAATGTTTCTTAACTTGAAAATCAGTTCATTTGACATCCACTTAATGTTCACAGTTTTCATATTCCTGGATTACGTACGAGTTCCAAAAATCTTTCGTCTGTCATGATAAGCTGTGGCTCGGAAACTTTTACTAGTACTCTGAAATACCTTTTATGACTTAGAACAAACGTTATGAAAACAAATGCGATTGATATTCGAAAAGAACAATAAAGATTTGATTGATCCCAATTCGGAAACAGTTGGATTTTGGGTTTCTTCGTCTTGTAAAATCTTTTAAGAAAATTTTGTGTCTGAAATAGTAAAAACGTAATCGGCCTCTTTATCTGTCTCCAGCTACTTTAGAAATCCATTTTAAGTTCATTGTCAAAATGAAACTGGCTGGTTGTACTTGCGTAATCAAGGAAACGTTTTCGTAATGGTTGCAGAATGAGTTCCAGCCTTCATGTGGCAAAAGTAGTGCAGGAAGTAACAGTAAGAGAAGTACTAGAAGTTGCGCTGTTGGTATTAGCAGTGGTTTCAGTTCAGTGGTGGTGGTTGGTGATACAAAAGGCAATTATAGTAGCGGTGCCTAACTTACATCTCAAGGGGCATCTAACAACAGGCCTGTATGTCCCTAGCTAACACTTCTGGAGATATCTACATACAAACCTGGCTAACATGACTACCAGTTCTATGTAGACAAGACTAACAGACGACAATCGCTATCTAACACCCGCACGGACGTATGACCATAGATCCCGAGAATTCAAACCAACAATTCTGGTGATATCTAGCATCAGTCGTCGAAATTCCTAACAAACAGTTCTGATGATATCTAACAAGTAAACCTGGGCGTGTTTTCCCATCCAGAATATCTCTAACTACTGGGCAGATGGTTGACCCAGGAACAAAGTAATATATACATCTCCTGTTTGTACCTCCTCGCGTTCGAACTTCGTGTCTTGTCTACACTCACCTTAATCCCCCAGTGTAACGCAATCCGATTTTTTTAGGTAGTTAATTAGCCTTCCTAACCAAGTCCGGTTTTTGTAAGACTCAACAGTAGGGATGGATATTTTTCAGTGTTTATACATATCATGGTTAAGGGCCTATCAAAGTTTCCTCGCTGAATGGCATCCGACCAAACTTTTCCGAGCTTTATATTTCCCGACAGACATATCAAGAACACCACAGATGAGTTTCAGAAGTTGCTGCGTGTATAGTCTATATCTGGAGCTGAAGCCAGCGGGAGTGTGGCATCCCACAGGGGGAGTGTCTTCTGTCTTTCTTCCTCATTATCATTCTTTCCTGCTTTTCTCTTTCTGATAGTTTCTCATTTTCTTCACCATTTCTCTCCCTCTGCATCCCTTTTATTGATTTTTTTTCTCTTTTTTCGTCATCTTCTCTTTCAAACACCTGCTTTCCCTTCATTTTTTCACTTCTTCGGTATTGCTGTGTAAGATTCAAGTGAAAATTCATTTTGATATTTCATTATTTCTTTTTTCTCTCTTGCGAGTGGACGCCTGAGACATACCGGTAATGGGGAGGGGGGGGGGCGTAGTAGAGAAGTATGAGAGGGAAAGCATGGCGAAAGAGGCGTGGCAAGGAAGTTATGACAGTGAAGCCTCGGCAAGGGAGGCGTGGACCTGGAGGCCTGGTGGTGGGAGAGGTGAAGCAGCAGAGGCATGGCAAAGAGAGCGTGACAGGAGAGGCGTGGCACAGCTGGCGTGGCGGTGGAGACATTACCTACCGTACATACAAGGCAGGGGAGAGCGTGGCAGGGGAGTCGTTGTTAGGAGAAGCATGCCAGTGAACCCATGACGGGGTGGATACTGTTGAGTCGTGGAATGCGAGTCGCTTTTGAGAGGTATGGCAATGGAGATATGACAGAGGAGGGCGCAGTATGAGAGGCGTGGCGAGGAAGGAATGGTGAAGAAATGGTTTGAGGGGAAGCTGTGGCGTGGTGATCGGTAATGGCCTGAAGTAAAGCACCAGTCTGTCTGGTCACACGACAACAGGATTTCTTTTCTATCCCAAGTTTTTCAGGTCATCAGCTGGAAATGTTACTTTTAATGAAATCGAGAATGAACCAGTGCTTGTATTGATCCTAGTTCCCCGATGCTATGATTCGCCCTGTGTCTTTAGAAACACAACCTTGCAGTATTTCTTCGTACACATATAGTTAGCGTTATGCATGGAGTGTAACAAGGTAATCAGACAAAATACGTGTCTCGTCATTAGCGTTTCACGTTGTAGCATTTGTGTATGATGAGTATAACTCGAAAACTCAAATCATTCAGGCGACAACATGCTATTCATTTTCTTAAATTATGCAAGGAATATATTTCCATGTTGAGCGATAGTTTGAATTCCTGATGAATTGATGGCAAAAGTGACCAGCATATCTCCTGGTCTCCTTATACCCACCTCTTGACATGTACCACGGCACTGGTGTACGTCCTGGCACTAGTTCTGGCACCTTCACCATCAGATGCACCACCACAACTTCTGACTCAGGTACTGGTACTATTTCAGACTCTCTCTCTCTCTCCTCTCTCTCTCTCTCTCTCTCTCTCTCTCTCTCTCTCTCTCTCTCTCTCTCTCTCACAAAATCTAATGCTAGTGCTGGATCCAACATTGGCGCTGGAAATGTTATTATGAATAGCATGGTCATGATTATCCCTGTTATTTCGGTAAAAATAGCTCTGGCACTACAACAAGCACCGTACTGCCATTGATGATTTCCTTTGTACTGAAAATAGCTGAAGAAACTACCCCGATACTGTTAGTGGCACAGTTCACCAGGTTAGGCACAGCTGTGGCACTGACGCCGGCGCCGGTTGGGAAAACAGGCACGGACTTTTTTTCGTAGCATCAGTCACATGACTTGCTTGTATCTAGAGCCTCTGTGATAGTGCCTGGAAGGTCATTCCTGCCTCCACAACACAGGGTCACCGCGCGAAGCACTGGCGCTCGGCTGGGTCACCTCGGAGTGATGCATATTTGGCTGGCATTGGATATACATAATTCATATTTGTGTACCCGTGAGAACCAGTGCCGCAGGTCCGCTGCATCAGCCTCAGTGCCAGGGATAACAATAATGAAACGGAGAATTTTCTGTGCATTGTGTCGCAAATGTAACTGTACTGAGCAGAGGCAGGAGTCGGAACGTTTCGACTCCGTGATAAATCCGCGAGTGAACCTTGTGATGATACTTGTCAGGTATTGAAAATACATTTTCACTTTTTTTTTTATTTATTTATTCTTTTTTTTTTTTTTTGGTGGGATCGTGTAATTTGTATCTCATGACGATAAGAATGAATGAGTCAGTGAGTGAATAAGTCAGAGGGTGAGTTGTGAGTCACAGGACGGATCGATGAAGCACTGCAGGTGAGGGTTTGCATGGTGTGTTGTGTTGGTTGCAGTTTAGGGCCTGAGATCCATGGGCTTTCCTTGAGATGAAGTGGTACGACTTTGTCGCTCATTGCTCATGTCAACATGATGGAAGTTAAGGAGCTACGAGTGTGAGTAGTAATTTGCAATTTCTTGTTGAAGATTCTTGTGAGTTTATCAGATATTAGTATTCAGTATTGATTCATATGAGATTAAAGTAGTTGCTATCAGTAAAGAGTTTCTGATAACAACATATATCAATAAAACTTTTCTTTTCCTCTTAAATTTGGCCTTGACTTTTTCTTTCTAGCAACCTCGCTGATTCGTGCACGCGCCAGTAGCATGTTAGGGGGAAAAGTTATACAAATACTAGGAAGATAACGGCTACCAGCATTCAACTCGTGACCCAGTTTTAAGTGTCCGGATGGTATCGTTCCAGTGAATCAGACGTGTGTGGTTTATAGAATAATGACACGATGTTGAAACACAACTAGAATCTGTATTACCTCACAAGAGTCAGTAGCAGGGAATATCGCGAATACATGACCGCGTTGAAGAAAGGGTATAGGTATAGTACTAGAGGTGTTGGTTTTCGGATGTTTAATGATATACCAGGTCTTATCACCTAGTTAATATAACAATATCACTTGACGGTTGCTGGTATATCACTTTACCTCAGAGTATCACTTGAAGTGCACTGTACGCATTTCTTAGAGACTGAGTACCGTAAGAAATTGAACATGGAGTTGTGGTTTTAGTTACCCAATTGATAATTCTGTAACTGTAGATTGTTTATGTGGACTGTAGACAAGACCGTGTTGCAGACTGTTGACCTTTAAGTATTTGAAAAAAAGAGAATTAGCTGTATCAGTGATACAGCAGCTCTGTTACTACTGCTGGATATACTTGTACTGTTATTAAGGCATTTTCGTTTTTATTTTCTGTACTCTAAATTTTACGAGAATTTCATGTAATCGTCTTAGGGTCATTCAGTCAACTGCAAATTTCTATTATTCATTGTTACTATGAAATATTGTTGGTAGGTATGCTCTAAGCTCCAATTCCTAATAAAAATTACCTCACCTTACGATGTTTTTGTTATATATATATATATATATATATATATATATATATATATATATATATATGTATTTATTTTTTATATCCTTACATGAGAAGTGAAAGTGCATGCTATCCATTGTGTTCCATTAGTAAATGAGCATAAGTATGATAGTATTTTTGCTTTCCATTATTCCTCCATACGAGGATAGGATATGTATAAAGGGATTCTGAATTTGTATCGAGTTCTTTCCTGCTTGGATTGCACTTTCTGTAGGAGGAAAATGTCACAGAAACACAGAGTTGCAAAAATGCACAACCACTGCCCGAGTTTAATTGTTGTGGACGGCGATGGAATACGTTGTAGGCATGTTGGGAAAGGTGACAAAACGAATATGTGAACTTGAGAAAGGAATTGATATCATTTATTGTTTTAGTCTCAGACTGAGAGTGGCGACAAGTCTGCGGCGTATGACTTGGCTGTGGAGGAACGAAAGGTCCTCGTTGTAGACAGCTCATTTGAAAAGTGTTCCATGATGACTGGGGGAAGAAAGAAAAAGTTATCCTGATTGGTTCACACGAGACCCACCTTCCCAGCTGACCGCGGGCCGAGCTATTGGGAGGTCCTGCAACACATGTACATAACGAACCGTTCCGCTCGATATCAGTACCGAAACTGTGCCGAGAGAACCAAGAGAGGTGTTCGATTAATGCATTAGATAAGATTCAACGTCCTATCTCGGGTAAGATATTTCCCAGTGGAGTTCAAACCACTTCATACAGGATCTTGAAACTGTTTCTTCTGTGAGTTCATACAAGAAGGCTTGCTGAGAAACCCAGACGATTCCAGAACTACCTGGTAGTTCCGTCTATTGCGTAGTGAAGTTCCCATACGTCTACTACATATGAGGATGGTCTGTCGCATCTTGCTGTCTGGGCGCGTGACTAAGTACAGGCACGTGAGGCGACGATCCTATAAAATGTGAACGGCGATCACTTCATATACACAAACTGGCTGTGTACACTGCAGCTTCTGCTTATTGTGTTATGGGACCCCGTTGCACTAAGGATACGAAGGGTGCTTCAGCGCCAGTCGATACAGTGTTACCAAGTGCGTGTTAGTGAATATGTTATCGCCACATCTACCGTTATTCAAGGAAAAGTTGCTTTACTTCCCTTCGTCTCTCATGTTTGAAGGAAAATGTTATCTGTGAATTTTCTCGCATTTTACGCCATCCCCTCTCAAACGTGTGCAGCCGCAACTTGTTTCTTTACAAAGGAAAGATGATCAGTATGAATGTGTGAAGAATATTTGGAGAGTTAATCATTATGTGAAATGTACTAAATTAAGATTACCTGTTGCTGAAAGAGTAAAGTGTTAGGATTCGTTTCAATATATTTCCGTTACAAAACACTAAAAACTATAGCAGGTCTTTAACATTTAGATGCGTGTTACACATCTGGTCTCCATATTACCGAAGGAGCCGAGATAAGTGTGAGAGAGAGACAGAAGAACCCAACAAGATAAACATCAGGACTTACGAACCGAGGCTGTATGAGGACAAGTTAATGGAACTGAAACTGGTCTCCTGGCACATAAGGGGGAAAGTAGGTTCCGTCGTAATCTAATACAGGTTTACAAAATGCTTCAGAAACCTAATAACGTCGACACCGATACACTGTTCGAAGTGCACAGAGACACAATAACTGTAAACGATAGTCTTATGCTCAGAGGAAACGGTTTTACATCGATTAAGGTAATGTGTTTTTAACAAACAGGGTCACTGAACAATTGCAATAAGCTGTCTACTATTGCGTTAAACGAGAACACAACAGACCCATAAAAAAGAAAAAGGAGACTGACATGACTTATCTCGCTGTGATCATCGAGCACTTGGACGAGGAGGAGGTAACAGTTTGGTTGACGACCGTGCAGCAGCCAAGAGGATAGGACTGACCAAGAAAAAGCCACGTGTCAAGGGAGTACATCCCAGGACCAGTGAAATGGTAGTGGCAGCAGTGAAAGCTTGCGCTGGTCGCAAGAAGTCTATGGTTAAAGGCATCCTCGCCCAGACAAAGGGAACCGGAGGTAGATGATAGCCCATGGTAGCCAATACAGAGGAGAGAGCATCCATCTCCTAACTAGAAGGACTCACTCGAAAAAGATATAGAAAACGAAGCCAGTTAGCAAGATCCCTAAACTAAAGGAAGCCAACAAAGTCTCCCATGAAGCGAAAGGCACCTAAGCCAAGGAATGGCTTGTCATTATATAAATGACAAAGAAGGAATATCCTCGGTTCCTTCAGCAAGTAACCTCGTCATGGACCGACAGGTCTTCAGTCATCTGTTTGGTCTTCGTACTATATATGCTCTCTCTCTCTCTCTCTCTCTCTCTCTCTCTCTCTCTCTCTCTCTCTCTCTCTCTCTCTCTCCTGACCCCCGCGTCCAGGAAATCTGCAGAGAGCAACTACGTTTGACCTTTGACCTTTGCATCTGCCACAGGTAGCTGGCCTGGCTCGCTAGTGCTGGATCAATCAGGATTCGTGTCTAGTAGGTGTTTTAATCCAGCAAATGAAGTCATTGGTGGTATTTATCTTTTTCAGATGTATCTTCGAATATGCTTGCAGTAGCCAGGAATCATCAGTCAGCTTAGGCTTTATTCTCTTCTTTGAAATGTAGGTTCTTGTGATAAACATATAGTGAGATAGAGGTAGTCTCTTACTTTTTCAGAACATGTAGCTCTCTCTCTCTCTCTCTCTCTCTCTCTCTCTCTCTCTCTCTCTCTCTTTCTCTCTCTCTCTCTCTCTCTCTCTCT